>VZTM01015144.1:8881-29239 GCA_013400555.1 Jacana jacana | reverse complement strand
TATAAAAGTTTACAGCCACCCCTATAAAAATTATTAGCACCTGATGCTGGTTTGTTTTATTGTTTTCCTTTGGGATTCAGCTGGTTTGATTCTGAATATGAAGACTTCAAGCTCAAGTCTGTAACAGGGAACACACTTTCCAAAACTGGGAGAGCGCTTCTACCTGACCCGCCCGCCCCCAGTACAACTGGCTTTCCCCACAAACTTTCTGAAATAGTTCACAAAATACTGGAATGTAATACAGATTTTCCACCCCCTCTTCGTCCTGAATGTCTTTTTTACATTTTGAGAGCACTTTCAAAAAATAAAAAACATTTATATCAGCAAAATAGTTTCAAATAAAGGTGATGGCTGTGAACCTGAGAGCTTAGTGTGATTCAAACACACTTATTTGTGGCCTCCCCACTGGCTAATACTTTCCTTGTTTAAGTCTTTCAATGTGGTAGCACAACTTTAGGGCAGGCCCCAGCTTCAGTCCCATATATTTCATTATCATATCACTCCTCAGTAAGAGTAGTGCCTTCCCATCGATTTCCTGCAGAAGAGAGAAAAAACACAACATACTACTACTTTAATAAACTTGCATGGTAGAAACTGAAACGTACATTATACTTGTTTATGCTGCAATAAAAAAATTATCCCCTCTACATAAAACAGTAGCTCAGTATGATTTGTTATGAAATTTAATTTCAGTTTTTTTAATGTGTCATTATTATATTTAAGATGCTAAAGAAAATTATAGTAAGTAAAAGAATCTGACCTAAGAGCCCTCAAAATTAGGTGCTAGCTGGAGAAAAAAGTGAATGGGTCAAGAGAAAGAAGAAAAAAAAAAACAACAAACAAAAAAAAAGAAGTTGCAAAGGAAGCTCTGTGTAGTTAGTGATTAAATGATCCAAGCACTGAGGCCTTGCACTGAACCTTGAACACAGCTGTGGGAGGATTCTGGCATGCACATGCAAGCAGTCACACGGAGGAAAGGGTTACAGGCCATCTAAATCTGTGAAATAAGACAGATCTATGTCCTGGTTAAACTAGACAGATTGTTAGGATCAAGACCAAGGACAACTTAGTCAGGTTTCAACTGCCTGGTTGAGAAGTTGCTGAAATGTGACAGTGCTAAGCTCTTAGTAGCATTACATACTGTAGACAGGCAATTAGTTCCTTAAAACAGCATAAAGAAAACCAATCTGTCTTATTTTTTTTAAACGTAAACCTGACAAAACAAGTGACATTTAGTCTCGTTATACAAGTAAGAATAAAACATAAGACAGGAAGAGGAAGCTCCATTAAAAGTTATTTTGAGTTTTCCTTCCAATCGAGCTTACTCCGAGATTTAACTGTTAGTAGGAGCTGGTACAGAACAAAGGTGAAATACTACTAAGGAGAAAGCCAGCCTCTTTCTGGAAGGCCATATATACAATGAAATAAGAAAAACAGCTCTTTGCTGAGCAGCCTACAATAGAAAAGCACGGTGAGAAGAGATATAGTTTCTCTCTCCAAATACAACATCTAGTTAGATCCTATGAAAACCCACGTGTTGTTTTTCAAAACAAGTGAATTCAACATTTAAATCAATTCTCTGAATTTTAGTATTAATCATCAAGTGTAAAGCTAATGAGGCACCTCTACTTCAGGATCATCAGTCTCCAAAACAGACAATGCCTCTCCAAGAGAGTCTATGCAGGCCAAATGCCCAATAAAGTACATGAGAATGACATCTTCTCTAGAGGTACCAGGGATGATCAGGGTACCATGGCTGTTGGCCATTAAGAACTTGGATACTTCCAGTATAGGCGTTACTCCACATAAGCTGGAAAGCAGTGTCTATTTACTTTAGTCTTAACAGACTGGAAGACAGAGAAAATACATTGCAGGAGAAGTTTCAGGTGGAAAAATGATTTTTCAGCCTCCCTCTAATGTATGAGTTTATTCTATCTTCAATTGCAAACAGTGATAGACACGAAAGCCGTATTTAAGAGATTAACACAACACACAATCTACTAGAAGAGAATGGATATGTATCATACATGTCTCCTAAAGAGTTCTGCATGTGGAGCTAGTGCCTGTGGATCAGCTTCTTTCACAAAACGCATTACTTCCTCTATTGACCAGGTGGAAGGATCCTTATTCAATACTCTTGAAGGCTCCCTTTTTAGTGAGTTCAGATCCGGTCCAGTCGTGGAACTTGCAGCTTTTAGTAAAAAAACATTGTGAAAGGAAGAAATATTACTAGTCTGTACAGAGATAAGACATTTCACTTTCCACAAGACATTCTTAATATTAACATGTGGCTTTTATTATGCATTCTTTGCAATATATTAAAAGAAAGATGTTTTCTTTTCCTCCAAATAATATTGAGCTGTTCCATTTGTCTTTAAACACCTTATAGAACTGCAAATATTTACAACAGTGTAAACATTAGCACTATGACATACCTAAAGGGATTAGTTCAACTTGTACGTGGCTTCTGGGTCCCCAGATGCCATTAACTGGGAATGTGGCAAAGGCAAGCTAAGCTGTGCAGACAGAGAGGGGGACAGGAGGAAACCCTAACCCTGTATTTCAGCAACACAGCAATAGTTGGTAAGATGCTCAGGAAGTGAGCTGCATATAACCACCCCTCCTCAGTCCGACCCGCTGCAGGATCCATAACAGCAGGGAGAGGAAGGTGAAGGAGGCAGGACCTCCTTGCCCTCGGCCTGCATCGCAGTACGAGTTACAACAGGCTTCAGTTCTGCCTTTGCAGTTAGGTTAGCAAGCCTGACGTGCTTGGCAATAGCACATTTCACTCCACACTCGGGCTTTTCCATGGCAAAGATCTTCTTTATTCATAACCCTCGGACTTTGTACGTTAATAAAAGCTGTTACATAGGCGAGTTTCGTTATGTAGCATACCTTCAATCCGCCTCTGTATTCGATTCCTACTGACTTCATAGTAACCACTGCTCCCAGCAGAGCTCAAGGACAGCCTGCGCAGGACTGGGGCTGAATTTGAGGTAGCAGTCACCGGCTGAAGGGAATTTCTGTAATATGCTGCACTCCCTGAAGTACGATATTCTGTGGAATTTCGGCGGGTCGGGCTTGAAGGATTTACAGAATTAAGTGCAGAATCCATAGAGTGCTCAGAAAATCGGTGTTCTTTGGAAGTGCTGTTTTCCTCTATAGGTAATGTTTCTGCTACACAAAAAGCAAGCATTGGTGTGTTCAGAGTGATGGACGTTAGACTTTTGTTATTTAACTCCCTGCTATGTTCTCCTGAAGATCCTGACAGGTTGTAGGCCTGCTAACGAACCTCCTGTGAGGCACTCGCTGCTGCTGAGCGTTTGCCCCCTTTCCTCAAGCAGCCGTTGGGCTCTTACTGCATTTTTAAAACTTTATTTTTGTAGCAAAACATTTAATATTGTCAAGTTTGAGACAGTCTTCCAAAAATCGCTTCAGTGGTATTTGTCAAATACTATGAACGGGGAAGTAACAGGAAATTTGGGGGGGGTAAATTTGTCTGACAATACCGATACATCAAACAATCTCAGTCAAGCGTTTTCCTTATCTTATTTTAAACATACTCTCAAAAAAGCTAACCATTATGAGTGTGTTATCTGGCAAGAATTTTTTAATATAAACAAAAACTCGCCTGTTAATTAGCAATTGTTTAATTTGTTCTAAACAGCAGAGGGAGTCACTGACTTCATAAATAAAACAAGTGGCAAATGATCATCTATAGATCCCCAATACATTCAGACAGAGAGGCTGGCATTAAGAATTCAACTGGCTGCTGGCAAAGTCACAGAAGGCTGCGACCACCAGGTACAGCACACTTTTGACCACAATGCTGTATCTACATACAGTTAGTTCCTCATATAGGGCAGAGTCTACGATGAGCAGACTCTGGAAAGCTGAAGATACGTGCAAATGACTGAAGCAATTAAAAAGAATAATGAAGTCTCAGGAAGAGAGTATAACAACATTCTCCTTTTTCAGTTGTTACCGTTTATCAGCTAATTTCTACCCTGCAAAACACAATGCCCGCTCAGAGGACTTGTGAATTTTTAGAGCCTGTCAATATTGTTTCTAAGCCAACAAGCAGAGTTCAGTGAGTCCCTCTCCTTGTGCCGTGTGATAGGAGCCAGGTTTGCTTAATTACTGAAAATTCCATTCTCAGTCAACCAAATCCAGGTCTGATTGGGAGAAATATGCTGTACGAGGGGGGGGAAACCAACAAATCACTGAGACTCCCACTCCATTTTCTAGCAATCGTATGCATCCCTCTGTTTGCATCAGGCCAATATCCACCCTGAGACAGAAGCTGGAAGCACAATGTACAAATCTGTATGAAACAAATGTTGCTTTGGCAGGAGAGTTAAGAGCTGGAAAATATAGCTAACAGGTTCACAGAAGTGTAAACCCCACTCTGCCATCTTGAAAATTACTCTAGTGAAGTTATAAAACATATGTTAGTGAAGCAGCATATTCTTTGGGATAAGAAACTGGTATGTTCTGCAAAACAAGTTCCTGAAATGAAGTTTTTACTACCCTTCTTATATGACAACTTTCAAGAATTTCTTGGGTGAATACCCAACTAAAACTAAAGGAAGAGTGTTTTCCTAAAAAACCCAGTGAGCTTCTCAAGCGTGTGTTTTCAACATGCTTCTTGAAGCCTTAGGTTCTCTGATGAAACCTGTTTAAAGGTGGAGTGCAGTGAAGAACTGTTAAGCGCACTTTGGTCTTCAGACAGCATTAATCCCGAAAGGGAACAAAACCACTCAGCCAGCCAGCTCCCTGCTTGGTGAATTCAGTAAGGCAAGACCTGCAAGGTGATGGAAAATCTTTTACTAAACTTGATAGTTGTGGAATAAAGCAGCTTTTCATGGACACAAGCCCCTCTCTTTCACACATACAACCCTCAAAGCAATCACTGCAAAACTTTCTGGTTTGTTGGCTTTGAATCGCAAAAGCAAAGAAGTGGCTGCTGAGGGTTTCCAAGAAAACAATGGGAAAACTAATTTCTTTCCATTTGTCAGCTTGAAATAGTTGCAGCGACTTACCAAAATGAAAACCCAAAGCCATCCTTCTACAGAATTTCGGAGCGACTTTAAGAGGCGCAGCCAGTGATACGCACCATAAAACTAAAGAGCAGCCAATCGGGGGAAAATTAGATCTGTAGAGAATGAAACCACTAACAGAAATCTCAGTCCAAGAGCAAAAGGCAGAGGTGATATTTTATAGTTAGAGCAAAGCTTTACGAAGGAGCCTAAGATTTAACGGACTGAACCTGTAGATTCAGATTTCAGAATTCCTGAAAGGTAGGACGAAACAATGGATACAGTACTCCCTAGCAGAAAGTTTCAGCTAGAGTATTAAGCATATGCCAGCCAACTCCATGTAATGCCTTAATAAAAAGTCTTCTTTTTAGTTATAGCAAACAATTAGAGGTCCCAAATACCTCTATTAATACCCCAAATACCAACTGGGGGGGTGGGGGTCAAATAATTTTACGTAATCCTTGTCAACAGTTCTGAAGACACAAAGGTTTTTTTTTAAAATTGACTGTCTTGTAAAAGAATTTAGTTGTATTTATTGCAATTATATCCCAGATTTCTCTCTGATGTTACATATCCTAAAGTCAGCAATAGTAAATAAGGCTGGGAAAGATCAACTCTGCTTTTTCTCAAGATACCAGCCTTTGAATTTATCTTGCAATAAATTCTCAATTCCCATACACAAGGTGGAAAAGCTGGCATATTTCCCAGGGCCATCATCTTTTAGAGAAGGTGTTTCTGTTCAGCGACTACAGTTTCCAATCCACCTCCCTTTCAATCCATCTAGCTTCTCTACAAACAAAAAGCAGCTGCAACCTTGTCGGAAAAGCGTCGACCGGGTACGACAGCTGATGCGAAATCGGCCTCCAGCAAATGGAGCTTTGCGAACCACGGAGCAAGGAATAGCACACTTCTTCCACATCAACACGCCTTGAGCTGTTGCAAATGGTGGCCTGGAAAGAGATGGAGGTTCTACTGCAGAATGCCTGATCTCTGGGTAGATTAACAGGAGGCAAATAAAAGGCCTGATGTTTCTAATGTAAGGATGACAGGCTGTTTAAACACTGAAGGCCTTAGCAGGAGTCGGACGTTGGGTTTTCTTGAAGCTCCTCCGGGAATCAGAAGCCAGTTGTTCTGCCTCATACAGAACAGGAATGATGTCATTGGTTGCAGTAGTCAGAACACTCTGTTTTCAGGGGGAGGGAGACTGAGTTATTTCCCTCCCCCTTTATCTTTCATAACTTTAAGAAGAAACCGTTAGTGAGCCGGAAAGACGGCAAAATCTGCAAAAGATATCCCTGAGCAGATCAGAAAGAAAATGAGCTGTTTGAAAGACCCTTTCCCACAATTACTCCATTTTGCCTTCAAATGATATTTCTAAGCAACTATTTCAAGACAACCACGTCTCAATGGAAGCAGAACTTTTCTGGGGCAGGATCTTTCTTGCTAACCAACTCCTGACTGACCGCTATAAAATCACCTACAGATTTTCAGCAGAGGACTTTGCCCTAATGGGAAATACACAGCACTAGAGAACACTTTGCCCCTGGAAATGCATAGAGTATTCTCTAAATTCAAACCCCTAAAGTCATGGCAAAACACTTATTTTAATTTTTTTTTTAATCCAAGTAACTGCACTTTATAACAAACTATTGCTCTTAAAATGTATTTTAAGGAGTACACTAACTTCATCTGTAAAAGGGACCCATTAGCAAACAAGGATTAAAAAGCAGTACATGCCTGCACATTTACTTTGAGGAACATTTCTTACAGGATAATGCAGATCTACTCAAACATTTGTTTTTGTGCTAACTGAACCCACTTAACTTGAGTATAATGAAGTGCTCTAGACTCGTCAGGTTACCTACCATAAAGATCCGATTTAGGTGCACAATATAGCTGTGGAGCTAAACCAGTACTTCTTTTGGAAAGACACAGAAATCACCAATCAATGTAGAACTGCTGTTATTATATACAAAGAAGTAAATACGGTACATATATATAAAATAACATGTACCATTTAAAATAAACTATCATTCGTTTTAAACATTATAATCTTATATCCTTTTATGCTTTAACTGTACCCCTATAACTTTTTTATCTGCACAGAAAAAGAGATCATTCTGCTCCACTGGTGTTAATAGACACAAAATGATGCCAGGATCTCCAAAAAGAAGAAGAAGAAAAAATAATAATATGAAGGGAGAAATAACTAAACCCCATAATATTTCAAAGAACCCTTAAGAAACACTGTGCAAATATCTTGCAGCAAATGAGAGTATATATCAGATGGGGTGAGTCAACATCAACAAGCTGCCATAGCGTCATTAGTTAAGTAGCAAATGCTGAGTAAAAAACCACACATTTTCCTAAGTCTCTTTCACTGAGATTTAAATCTAGACACTTTACATCTGAGGCAGACTAAGAGTAGACATGTGCTCAGTTATTGCAGCTGAGCTGCAGTGCAGGAAAAGGTGCTATTCATCAGTGAGCTAAATCAATCTAACAGCCCACTGCCACGGAGAGGCTTCGTTGCTCCCCTGGCCACAGTGGCACTTTCCTCAACCCTTCCCCGGGCTCATCCCAGTCCACGGTGAGTCAGTCCTGAAAAGTAAACTGCAAAGGACTCTTTGCTCCACCAAAATGCTTTCTGTGCTTTTGCTCACCGGTTCAGCTCACCACCCAGCCGGGGGGCCTGGAACCCACAGCATGGAGGCAAGCAGAGCAGGAGCAGCACAACGTTCGCTGGCAGCTAGCCAGAAAACTCAGCTGAATTTTGTCACCCACCTACACCCTTACTCCTTAACAGCCCCAGCCTAGAGGTGCTTCCAATTTATCTCCAAATCCATTTCAAGGCAACTGGCTTTCTGCTAAATAGCCATATATGGAGCAGGAAGCTTCATCTGTTGCCTATGTGCCTGAGCTCCTTCACAAAAAAGGCTAGCGGGTTTAGGGGAAGGACTGCTGGAACTTGCAGTAGATCTTCCCTGAGTGCAAAATCTTCTGCCAGTGATCAATAATTAACATACTTTCACCCTGACCTGTCAAAGGCTAGAGACAAACCAGACACATGCGTTGAACTCTCTCCTTTTTGACTGGAAATACTGAAACCATAAATAATCCTCATATATAATCCTGACCTAACGTAATTACCTTCAGATGGATGAGCATCGTTTCTGGGAAGCTTGGGGGAAAGAGGAGCGGTATACGGTGGAGAGTCCTGAGAGTATCGTTTAGCACTCCTGTGTTCAGGTATTTCTTCTTTTGCTGTGAAGAGGAAAGTCACCACCTTTTAATTCTAGCATAAAGCTGCTCATGGCGAAAGGCCAGGGAGAAAAGCAACGACATACATCAGACACTCAGCAGGTTACAGTTCAGTTTCTGCTGTCACACAAACGCAACCACTTCGATACAGACTTTCAAAGCTGAAGTACAGCTTGGTTTATACTGTCATCACCCAAACTACCTTGGCCCTGGCTACTTTTCTAAAAAGAGTTAAAAATAACGACTTTCATATGACAGAATTATATACATAAATTTCTGCACTGGAAGGAGAAAATAAAAAGAAAGAAGATTTTATTTTCTAAAGCAACGCCCAGAAGACAGGCTCAGCTCTCAGACAGCTGTGAGGAGGCTTCACACCCAATATGCATTCTCTGAAATCACTCTTGACGTCAAGGTTCTCTCAGTGATGGTTCCCCTTAAGCCTTGGGCTGCGACTTGTAATACCAGGCCCTGCAACCAAGCTGATGGGGAGATCTTGCACAAGTCATTTCATTTCCCCCTCACTCTGCGCTCCCAGAGTGGCACAGAAAGATATAGGACTCAACCAAAGCACTGCAAGCAGCCACCTGCAAACCCCACCTTTTTTAGAATCATAGAATCGTTTAGGTTGGAAGAGACCCTTGGGATCATCAAGTCCAACCATCAGCCCTACTCTACAAGTTCTCCCCTACACCAGATCCCCCAACACCACATCCAATCTACTCTTAAACATAGTCAGGGAGGGTGACTTCACCACCTCCCTGGGCAGCCGATTCCACTGACTGACCACTCTCTCTGTGAAAAACTTTTTCCTAATGCCCAGCCTAACCCTACCCTGCTGCAGCTTGCAGCCATTCCCTCTTGTTCTGTCGCTCATTGCCCGTGAGAAGAGACCTGCACCAACCTCCCTACAATGCCCTTTCAAGCAGTTGTAGAGAGCGATGAGGTCTCCCCTCAGCCTCCTCTTCCTCAAACTAAACAATCCCAACTCCCTCAATCGATCCTCATAAGCCTTGTTCTCCAGGCCTCTCACCAGCTTCATTGCCCTCCTCTGCACTCGCTCCAGCACCTCGATATCTCTCTTGTGCTGAGGTTTTACTAGAAGACTGGACTGTACATAGTAGAATGTAAAATTTTTGGAGCCACCACTGAGTAAGGTGAATGAAGAGAGAAGAAAGGACCTGCTATTGGTGTGGGAAGGGCCAGACTGAATTCCCTTTCAGGGCAAGTCCCTTCTTCTAAGGCAGGAAGTATCTTTTTGTAAGTTTATTTTACGATCCAAACATAAATTTAACAAATGAAATGTGAAGTTCTGAGCTTGCCCTTTTACAAGCATCACAGTGGTACAATACATATGTTTTCAGGCTTGGCTACAAGGAGGAGTTTGCTGAACAAAATGATTTCTGCACATGTGGTAAGAGCTATCCCATCCTGTCAAAGCACTACTGCACTGGAACCAATCCACTGAGAACTGAAGCGTATTCATTTCAATCAATTCAGGTCATAGACAGACAGGCTGAAGAGTTACATTACATGAAGCCACCACTCTTCTCAAAAACTGCAGCCCTTGAAAACAGCAGTTGCCCAACGGTACCTGGTTTGCTCCTGTCATACTCGGCAGGACTGTGTGCACACCCCATGTAAGGGCTGAAGGGCTGGCTACTGAAGAGGTTATCGCACTGCAGGCTGTGGCACAGCTTCTCCAGGAAGCGCAGGACAAAGGACGCGCTGTTTACAGAAGGAAGATTGATGGCGTGCTTCTCCCCATCAAAGGACGCTGTGAAGAAGAAGACGGTGTCAAACATCCCCCAAGCCTCAGGAAGCAGAGTAAAACATCATTAGCTTAAAGGAGAAGACCTCCAGATTTGATTTAAACCGCGCAAGAAATGAGGGGAGTAAACAATCATCCTGGTAAATTAACGAGTTTACATCCAAAAGACCAATTTTTACCTCCTGTCAGACCAGGGCAGTTTGAATTTGCTCTGTGGCACTTAGTTTAATAAAATCAGTTTGGATTCACACCAGCGTAAAGAAACTTGCCACTACTCCCTCATCACCAAAACTCATGTGTCATTTCTGTTGTCTGCTTGTAAAACAGCAACCTCTTCACCACCTATTTACAGAGGTAACACAGAAAAGACCCTTTACAGTACTTGCAAAACAAAATTAGCCATTAAAAAAAAAGAGAGAGAGAGAGAAAAATAAAAAGGCAGAAAACATGTTTAATAGGTTTTTTTCTCAGTTTCTAGCTGAACTGAGCATACTTGTGGTAGTGTGCTGGGATCCATAACCATTGAAATTCTGACTACAGACACTGTTTTGCCATTTGCTATTTTACCACTGGAGAAATCCATCCTCCTGTCAACACTACAGTGGTCAAGCTCCCATTTATTTCAACGGGAGCTAGGTGGCAGAGATACCACAACAGCCACAAATGGATCTGGTGTCTTTCAAAGTGAATGATTACAAAGAGCCTGGGCATGTGCCTATGTCTTTTACTTGTTGACCTTCCTTTCCCAGCAGAGCGTTGCAGCTGATGGCATTTTCCGTTTTTGTGAAAATTAGTAAGATTTTGAAGTGGCTCAATATTGCCAATATGCAGATAAATAATTACCATTACATTAGCTGAAACTTTTAGTTACTCTGACTAGAAAAACATGACAACAAGGCAGGAACACACTTGTGTAACAAACTTAGGGCTAGAAAGAAACGGCATAAACACCAGCTTTATGCATCAATTTGTCTTCTTGGTTTTCAGCCTGTCATGCAGCTTTCTGTTGTTAACATAAGTTTCAAAATGATAAGTAGAGCTTTAAAGGATCCCATTTTGTTGGTAGCAGATGCATTTAGAAAAACCACAGAAAACAGAAATGACAAGAAAGCCTTTATTCACACATTTGAATTAGGGAACATTTCCATATTGTGTTACAAGAGACAGATAATATACACAAACCCGAAGAAAACACCCAACTTTAGCATATTTCAGGCTTCCTTAAGAAATCACAAGTGTCAATTACTTCCACTGTAGATGTAAGGAAGCTTCTGATTATTGTTAATTGAAGTTAACCAGCTAGCATCAACAACGTGCCACCTCTCATCTGCTTTCATGACAGACTGACCCAATGCAAGTGCTTAAAGAATCAGTGCTACAGGGACAAATCCAAGACTCACGTGTTTCTGTGGCCCATTCATTTTTTTCCAGGCTCCCAACATTCAAATGAAATGCCAATGATTCACAGTCCCAGGCACAGCTCAGACACCAGGTCCTCTACCTCTTATTTGGGGAAGGGGTCTCTGAAGGCAAATTTTTGCTTGGAACTCAACCAGTTCTGGAGAGCAAATGGGCTGTGAGACCTAGCACAGCCCGATCTTCTGACAAATTTACTGCAAGGTAGTAGTCAGCTCCAGCAAATATTTAAAATGCTTTATAATAGCCTTACAGGTCTTCTTATATAACCTTGGGGAAATCACTTATTCTCCATGCTTTAATTTCTCATTTTGAAAAGAAGCATTGAAAAGAACAATATTATCTTAGAGCTGTCAGGAGGGTAAAGCAAGAAACAGATGAGGCAATGTAACTGCCCCAGCAAAACATACCATGGGAAAAATCCATAAATAAAGACTCAGTGCAAACACAGCTCCCTTGTGCTCTGAACACCTGAGGGCAACCATATAAACTCCAAACAAGGGTGTGAGATTCAGATCCATAGGCTCAACTGTCTGCTCTGCCTGGGGACCACATAAGCTTCTTACTTCCCAGGTAAATTCTAGGTGAAACAAATTAAAAGGAGTGCTTCTGAGGTGAAATAACCTCAGCCTTTAATGACAAATAAACAGGACCTGGAGTTTGCCTGTGCAATGCCATCCGTGGGATGAAGAGTCATACTAATTTCTTAAGTTTTCATTTAAGTATGTTTTTAATGACGATTCAAGCCAGTAGAAAGGCTGAGTGCTAAACTAAGAGAGAAATGT
The DNA here is from genome assembly GCA_013400555.1 of Jacana jacana. Classification (NCBI taxonomy): domain Eukaryota; kingdom Metazoa; phylum Chordata; class Aves; order Charadriiformes; family Jacanidae; genus Jacana; species Jacana jacana. Next base: position 16,967 of record VZTM01015144.1, on the reverse strand, counting down.
GTTTTGTCTGATAGTGAAGAAACTCACCCAAGATTCTGATTTTAACTCTGTGCTTGATAAGATTTATCTGAGCCTCAGTCTATTTCATCCACACACCATAGTCTCTGTGCTACAAGGAGACAAAATGGGGCTGACAACACTACCATCATTAACAGGTTTGCTAATCAAGCCTTTAGTTTCCTTTCAGTTATATTTGCTTGAATTGAAATCTTATGTATCAAGCAAAAATAAATGGTTTGTGCTTTTGTTTGAGTAAGAAAAGATGGAAAAATCTGAAATTCAATTCCATTCAAAACAATTATTTTCTTTGGCAGCTGAACCGAAAGAACCCGCTAATTATTCACATGTATTCTAGCAAGATTATTTTATCAACGCCCTCAGCAGCATACACTTTCCTCCTACAGCAGGTATAATACTCAACGTGAAAGTTTATTAGTCCACAAAAGATTTAGATTGCTTATTCTCTGCTGCAAGTTTTTCTTTTTCCTGGCAGCCTAAGAACACCAAACCCCGAACAACAAACCACACTCCAAAACCACTTTCAAACAAAAACTCCACAAGAAAACACTCTCACAATTTCATTCTGTAATTCCTCATTTTGTTCTGCTGCAGCTTTCCTCTTCTTCCTCATTGTTCCCATGCACAGCTGGTTCTGATGTGCTACATTAACCTAAGTCACATTTTATGCTTCTCAAAATACATCGCACAAGTTTTTGATAAAATGACAGGGAATATTTGCTCATTCGCTTCTCAGCAACCTGTTTGACAAGCCAACGAGAAGGCAAGAGCTCAAGAACAGCAGAAACCCACTGAGGTTTTGTGGCTTACTATCACCTGGGCTCTGCTTCGGGAGCAGGCCACACTGTCAAGTTCCTCAAATCCAGGGCTACAGCGCTGGCTTCTCCTGAAACCAGGCCTTGGGGTTGAAGCAAAGTTGCAGAACAGTAGTTCCTTGTTCCTTTTCATACAGAATTTTTTAATGTAAACACACCAAAACTACACCAAGGTTTTTTAATTTCTCTCTCCTCTGTGATATAATTAGTTTCACCTTCTCAGTCACAGCTCAGATACACCACTGGTCTACGACTTAGTCCTCTTGAGATAAACAAACAGAATGCTTGCAATACCCATCTCAGTGCATTTTCTTCAAGCAAAAGTAACTCGTCTGAATTAAGTACAGCAAGGTATTAATGATGTGATAAACTTTCATGTGTCTTGCAAAAATAAAGCAGTATCGCTTTCAAAGCCACACCCACACACCACCATGAAACCTCTACTACACAACAGAGAAGCAGCATCCCTTTTGTGAACAAACTGACGGGGATGCACAAGCAAGCCTCCCTGAAATTCTGCCATGTACAGATTGGGGGGTTGCTTTTTAAACATTGTGAGACAGGATTTAATTGAACCTGGATTCAGGATGAACCTGGATGCCAGGTTGTAACGCACAGTCTTTTTATTGCCAGTGATGGAATTATGAATTGACATGCTAACTGCTATATAGAATATTTCCTAGCCTAGAAGGAAAAAAAAATGTCAAAGCAGCAGCTATTCTGTTTGAGATACAGAGATAAATTATCTGCAGACCTGCCATTAATATGTAACAGAAATAAACCTGTTCCGTAATAGGGGACATAGGTGGATGAACACTGACCCAGGACACTGCTGCAATTCTGGGTACTGGGCAAAGGGAAGAAGTAGCAAATTTAACACGTGGAATCGCTTGCCTGGAAGCTAAACAGATTAGTTTGAAACTTTTCATCCACTTGGTTAAGGCATTAAGAACACAAACACTATGTAAGAGCAAGATTATGCGAATGACTTGAATTAATAAAGCTGATATTACACTTGTACTGAGTTTACTTGACAAATGTTTGGCTACAGCCGCTAAAGGAGGGTGCACAAGCTGTACAAGAATCTAACTGTACTGTGTACATGTAATTTAGCACTGCTATTGCTAAATCGTGATCACCCTGGACCCAGAGTGAGATAAATCCCACACCACCAAACTTTCTTAGTAAAGGAGTTCACAGGTATATATGCCTGACTGCTTAAACAGTTACAAAAGTAATACAAACTCATTGCAGCTACATCAGCTCTTCTGCCCTACCTCAAGTTCACAACCAAGTGATGAAAAGGAAGAAACGAAGCATTTTCACATACCAGTTATCATTTCCCCTCCATGATGGCCAGATTTCAGAAATCCAAAGACTGTTTTGGATTGATAGGCACAATCCACACAAGCCTGTACAGCCTGCTGAAGTACCACATTGACAGGACCTGGTCCAAAGTGATCTGGAAGCTGCTGAACCTTCTTCTTATCCAGGTGAGGCCCGGAATTTCCATGCTTGTTGACATAAACACACACTGAAAAAGAACAAGCCGTATTTACTGCTGAGGAACTAAGACCTGTTTCAAAGTTAGAACTGAAACTGTCTTTTTAGTTTTAATCTTGAGGAAGAGATACACTGGTCAATTCAAAAGGCTGAACACATACTTTCTGAGCATGCAAAAAGTACACTCTCTCTTTTCTATCAACATTCTCCTGCCCGAGTCCTAAATCCACTTCTTTATGGTTTCTAAAGCCCTCCTCTACCCAGCTAATGTAACAAAGCTGTCATAATCCGTGCTTATCTTTTATTTTCACAGATCTCTGTTCATGCACTAGTTCCAAAAATGTAAGAATTCCTGTCAGGTACTCTGAACTACCAAGAGGTGACCCTAAAAAACTGGCCTTGCCAAGTTAGTGCCCTAATTTTTCTCCCATTTGAGAAGCTGCAGCAACGACAACCCTATGGTGTACACCTATCATTGATGCTCACTCTGAAGCACCTGTATAACATTAATGTGTGCATGTATAATGGTCCTACATCCACTTCTAACAGCTACCCAACAACACACACCACTCATGGAGGATTTCCACACGGCAACCTGGCCTTCTCTGCTAAATAAAATAAATGTACTTCTCTAGAAACACTGCAGGGTGGTTTAAAGCTTAGCACGAAACAATCAATTAGGACTTTTCAAATCCCTTCTTATAGAGACTATGCAAAATGGTCTTTCAAAGGAACAGCAAGGCAGAAAATCATGGGGAAAAGGTGTAACTGAAGAATGATTTTCTTCTTAGCCTTGGCTACCACATGACCAGAAATGCACCCAAGATATTATTACAGCTTAATGAAAAAACATGCTTCTGCAGTCATCCAGCAGACAATCTAAGCATTCTCTTATACAGAAGACTGCCATATTTTTCTAAACTGTAGTATTATTTGGGCTTAGTTAAAAACGTGGGATTTTGAAAATGAAGTATTTCTATAAGCAATTTAGTGATCTTCTGTCTTCATGCATATCTGCTCGCTCTCTCATCTCTGCAAATTGGAGAAAACCTTTGTGCAAATAATGAAAGATACAAATCAGCAAAAATAGTTTTCATGGCATCTTCTGTCTGGGCTCAACAACAACTGCTTCCTGAAAGGTTTATTTTTCTAGGAAACACGTATTTTCCCTGCATTCATCACTGAAATTGGGAGTAAAAGAACCTGATAACTTCTAGTGTAAAAATAGTTTCTTAAATGTAAAAACATACCCTAGACAAAATTATCTCAATTTGTGGAGTTTTGGAGTTTTCAGAAAGTTCTGAGAGTTCAGCTGACAACATACAAATTTCTTCACTACAGGGCTACATATTCCTCAATGAGTTAGTTTATTAACTAGCTTATTTCTCTTTTGCCAGCCCTTTTCAAGATATATTTCATTATTTTTCAAAAATAAGCAAACATCAGAAGAAGGGGGAATGTATTTCCCCTGGTTGCCTTTACTTGGTTTAAACAGTCAGTTTCTTTTAATGTAAGGCTATACAGAGATAAAAATCTCCATTTTGCTATATACAGTACAGCCTGCATGACATCAGAACATCACATAGGTTTTCAGCTACATCTATTCCCATTTCCTACATTAAGGAGTGGGACAGACATGAAAGAACTGTATAGTTTCCTTCCCCAGACAGGAACAAACTGCCAGGCCTAGCAAATCTGTCCAACACCCTTGTGCTCCAATACTTCTTGCTATAATGCAGGCATCAAAATACTAGTTCTGCAATGTAACACTGCCACCTACAAATATCTTTAAAAAAGAAGGCAGCTTTTACTTTTTTTACCTGTGGATATAACTGCTGCAGTTGTACCAGACAGACTAATTCCATCTTTAATTATCTGTGCAGTGCCACTGTCCCCCTCAGGAGAGGAACGGGGAGATGGTGATGCAGGAGTCACTTGTTCCGGCGAGACTTTTTTCTGTTTAGAGGACAAAAAAAAAAAAAAAAAGCCAAAATGTTTAATGGTTTTTAAAGGGCATGCAAAATTTTTCTACTATCAGTTACCACCTTACTGAATGTGTGTGTGATTCCCTACTACGAAAGTACTACAGAGAGCAGAGAAGATAAAGTCCAGGGAAGGTAAACCAGAAATTGTCAGTTTGCATTCACAGCTACTTAAGTAAGGCAGTGGAAGACAAACGACTCCAGAAGGAACCCATCTCTATCTGAAAAGTGAGAAAAGAATGAGCTTTATATACTAATTCACGACCCTTCTAAATCTCAGGAAGCATAGAAGAGGGGTTTTGGATTATTTTCCTGTCCATATCCTTCCAATCATCTGCGTTGATCACAATTCAGACCAGTTAGCTGGGCTGTGTATATACACCCATATAAAACTTGAGTCACATTTAGGTGTCAGCTTTACAGTGCACCTGGATTTTCCTTTCCCTCAGCTTGTTTCAAAAGGGACTGAAATTCCTAATTAATCACTTCCAGGAAATTGGTGCTTTACACAAGGCACCAAATAAACCAGTAGTTATAATCCAGTCACATAGGTTGCCAAAAACCTTTTCCTTTCCCACACCAAACTTATTTGCAGCTTATCCTATGACAGACAACCAGAGTTTGCAACACAGAGATTGAGAAATTGGCCATCGAGCATTACCTTCCACCTAAGGAAAGGAGGATTTTGTTGTAATTCAGTTTGGACTGGGGTTTAAAAAAAGAGGCATACACAAGGAAGGCATTTCTAATGCATTTTGACACGTTGTGAAAATACATGGAACTAAAAAAAAATAATGAATTGGAGAAAAGTTCAACACCTCTCCCTTCATCATTTATTCCTCCACGAGAACAGATTATGTTCTCTTTCTCTTACCTACCAAAAAAGTTCGGAATATAGGAGATTACCCAAAGTCTTGACACCGCTGAAGGCAGCAGAGACCTACCTACTCACGTGGGAAGGATTTACTGATAAAATTCATCTTTAGTGAAATGAAAATCCAGTCAAGTTGCTAAGGGAGGCTAAGCCCTTTTACATTTATTCATCCTTTACATTTTTAGAAGCAGCATATTTTTCAAGTGTAATATATAAAAAAAATCACATAGAAAGCAACTGAAGTATACACCTTCCTAAAAGCAGCAGTGCTTAACTTCTTCACAACACTAATAAAGAATAAATTAGCTTTCTTCTGAAATCCAGGGCACGTTAAAAAAAGAAAAAAAGACTTTCTGTGCCCTTTACAGTTCAGAGAAGATCAGGTTGGCCAGAGAAACTACTTGACAATATGGCACCGGGTGAATAGACTGCCAAGGCTTGGCACTGCAATGTGAATGAGACAAGGAGGCTCAGGTCAGACACTGAACCAAGCACTGATGTATTACTTGTCAGGAATTGCCTACATATCTTAACACTGGGTGACAGAAAGGTCTCGCTCCATCCTCAATACAGAGAAGAAAAAGGCACGTGGGAAGTCTGAGCTTTTGATCTCAAGTCTGATATTCCTGAGGACTCCTCTGGAGCAGGGAATCTTTGGAGGCCCAGTTGTCTGTCACCAGACTGCAAAACATGGGTGGTCGAGTTGAGGGGAAAGAGGAGGAAACGGGAAAAATGTAGACATCAAAACAGAATACAAATGCTTAACTGTAAAGCGGATTCCCCCCACACACCAACATGTCTGTGTAGGGAGGCTAGCCGCCCATTTCCTGCCTTCTCTTTCAGGAGGAGGAATGAGCCTGCGTTTTGGAAATACAGTACATTATGCTAGTTCAGCTGAGGGGCTCACTTTGCAACCCCAAACTGACGAGCAGCAAACTGCAATCCCAAAGCCACGTTGTTTCACAAGGCAGGGCACATTCCCAGCAGGGCTCAGAGCATCTGCTTTGTCAGGGTGTCACCAGCTGGCCCCTGCCAGCTGTGAGGGCACACCAGCTCTGTTTGCCTGCAGAGAGCTCCGCTCACAGTTTGGGACCACGTGGCCAACTTCACAGGCTTTACCCTGATGCTTAAAAACTCTGCTTCTGGCATCAAATGTGATCCTCATTCAGACCAAGGCATCTCCTTAAGGAATTCTTTGCATTGTTATGCAAAGTGTACTTTCAAAAATAAATAATGAAAGAGATGTAAGAACCATAAAGATACATTTATTCTTCGTTATGGCAGAGTAAAACCATACAGTGCGAACTGAGGGAGACAAACCAAAGACAAAACCCAACATGCATCTCATGCATGACACAACAGCTCAACATTCCTAGCTGTGTAATGAAAGTTAATACCTGCACAATGATAAACATCGCAGCATAACAAGCATAAAAGGGCAAAGAAAGCCAGACAACTCTACAGTATACCAGGCATAGGCCAATCTCCCGAAATACACACGTTTTGAACTACCAGATAGCCAGCTCACACTTGAAGCACAATTACTTAACCTGAAAAGCTGGAGGGCTTTCTTTGGTTCCATCTTAAAAAAAGAAGAAGAAAAAAAAAAAAGAAGAAGAATAAAAAAAAGGCAAAAAAGGCACTTTCAAATCTCTAGGCACACACCACTGGCATTATATTTGCTTAGGTATTGTGAGGTACACAGGCTGTATGGCACTGATACACCCTGTCTGTGCAGAACTCCCACAGAGCCGTTTCCTCTCTTCACCCTTACACCAACAGGCGTCACAGTCCACAGAACAGCTTGCACCTATGTATAACATCTTGGCAATTTAACCACGTACCAAAGCAATAACAGCCTTCCATAGATTCTCAAAAGGGGTTAAATTTTAAAGTTTTTTAATGCAGAAGTTCATGTAATAAAACTCCCCAAGACAGATAGCAAATTTAGACGCTGCAATCTCCCTCTTAGTTGCCTTAGTTGCAAAATCTCCCTCTTAGACAAGATCAGGAGTGTGCAGAGGGATCTCAGATTCACTGCCTCAAGACAGGGAGTGCCAGCAGGAACCTCCATCCCCCAAGCAAATCCCCCCAAGTACCTCACACAGACCAGGTGCCCAATGCAGCACTCCAAGCAGACGCTTTCAGACACCTAGCATTTAGAGCCCAGAAAGCTCCTTTACAGGTGAGATGCCTCCAACTGTTCTTCAAAGGATACACAAAATCTTTCCATTTCTTTCTTATGAGACACAGGGGACAAAAGTCTTACATGAAAATGCACATCCTGCCATGCCCAAGTAAATCCCTAAGATATGAAAAGACCTGTGTTCACTGCTATCCTTTAAAGCCCCCCAGACTTATGGAGGACATTCCATACACCAGATGAATCTGGGTGGGATCACCTTTCTATTCTTTAATCTATGTCTCTGTGTACTTCTATACACCAGAGATGTATAAAGCCCGAATCACAGCATGATATGGGGTTGGAAAGGACCTCTGGAGATCATCTAGTCCAACTCCCCACCAAAGCAGGTCCTCCTAGAGCAGGTTGCACAGGAGCTTGTCCAAGAGGGTTTTGAATGTCTCCAGAGACTCCACCACCTCTCTGGGAAGCCTGTTCCAATGCCCTGCCACCCCCAAAGGGAAGTTCCTCCTCATATGTAGGTGGAACTTCTCATGTAAAAGTTTGTGCCCATTTCCTCTTGTCTTCTCACTGGGCACCACTGAAAAAAGACTGGCCCCTTCCTCTTGACACCCACCCTTTATGTATTTATAGGTGTTGGTAAGATCTTCCCTCACCATTTTCTTCTGCATACTAAAAAGGCCCAGGTTCCTCAGCCTTTCCTCACAGGAGAGATACTTCAGGCCCCTAATCATCTTTGTGGTCTTCTGCT
>VZTM01015143.1:235079-255763 GCA_013400555.1 Jacana jacana | reverse complement strand
GGAGAAAGGAAAGGAAAAAGGAAAAACGAAAGGGAAAAGGAAAAAGGAAAGGGAAAAGGAGAAGGAAAAAGGAAAAGGGAAAGGAAAAAGGAAAAAGGAAAAAGGGAAAGGAAAAAGGAAAGGAAAAAGGAAAAAGGAAAAAGGGAAAGGAAAAAGGAAAGGAAAAAGGAAAAAGGAAAAAGGGAAAGGAAAAAGGAAAGGAAAAAGGAAAAAGGAAAAAGGGAAAGGAAAAAGGAAAGGAAAAAGGAAAAAGGAAAAAGGGAAAGGAAAAAGGAAAGGAAAAAGGAAGCCTGTCTGGAGGGCAGTGAGTGTTTAGAAGGGGAAGGGGAGGCAGAAGAGCTGGGTTGTGTCACCTCCTCCTGCTGCAAAGCCTCTGGCCCTGCTCCAGGGTGGGTGGGATGGATTCTTGGCAGGGACTGAATTTCTGAATTTCTTAAGTTGCTTTCCCACTGAAAAAGACATTTTTTCACTTCACGTTCTCACAGGGAAATGTCAGTTCCAAAAAAAAAGAAAGAAAAGAAATAGTTGTTTTTATTGTTATCTGCTGACAGTTTTCCTTTAGGCTCTCCCCTTCCTTACTGTAAGCTCTCCAGATGGGATTTATTCCCCGTTTTCAAAAGACTGGCATAAAGATACCATGTCAGCAGAGGTAAATAGCCACAATAATATGAATTTCCATTTATGTTGGTATTTTCCTTTTGGAAAGAGTTGACAAAACCTTAAAAAAAAAAACCAAAATGCAAATTTTGAATTAATTTAAAACTTTTTAATTGGTTGGTTTCAAACTTTTTTGGAGGGAAGCACGTCGTTTCTACCAAAAAAAACATAAGTAAGAATTTTCCACCAGGCGTGTGTTGTCATGTGAACTTTAGCAGCTCTCCAGACAGCAAAGTTTTGCCAAACAAAAAAGGTCAGGTAAATGACAGCAGAGGTGGGAGCGACTCTTGCTCAGACAGATCTTCTTTTTACAGCTTGGAAGATCTTTCTGACTTTGAAAAAGACCTCACATGTTACTTCTTCCTAATTCTCAGCCCCTGGCTTGTCGAGAGGTGTTGGACATGCGGAGCTGTTTGGCCTCTAGACCTAAAGGAAAATCAATTCACCAGCAGCCAGGAGAAAGGAGATTTCAGCTCCTCTTTTAGGTACTTGTGAAATCATCATGTTACTCCTCTGCATTTCTGTTAAAAGCCCTTGAAAAAAAATTGTTCTGTGAGCAGTCGAGCTGACAGCTTGTGGTTTGCTTGGCCCCCTGTCCTGTCCTGCCACCTCATAGACACACCTCCATTGGTGTCTGTGGGTCCCCAGCGCTCCTGCCATGTCCCCTGGTGCCATCAGACCAGGCTGGGCAGGAGGTGCTTTTGCCTTTCCCCATTTTCCTTCTTGTTTTAATCACCATTTTCTGGAAATCTAAGCAAATGCAACACTCTGGGATCGCTACTGCCCTGGCAAATAGGTTCAAAACCCATTAGGAGAAGTGTAGTGGGAGGTGGACAGGTCTGGGGAGAATCCTGCCCTGCTTGGTGCACACCAGAGGGCCTCTGTGCCCACCTCTCTATATCTATCTGTCCATCTCTTCGTTTGCAGGGCCCAGTGCAGTCCTCCCACCTCTGAGACCCCAGGTGCCCCAGCACGTCCTTGTCCCCGCTCCATACAAGGGCCTGGGGTCGCCTTTGTAGTGGGTTTGTTCAATGATTACCAGAGAAGTGTGGGGGATATTCTGTTTGTGTTGGCATCTGCTGATTTGTGGGGGGAAAAGGGAGTAAAAAAAGGTTTAATTGTGTGAGTGTTGGATGAAGGTGATAAGATCTGACTTCAAAGGCTGCTCTGGCTCTGGTGGTGTTGAGTTACTCCTGCATGGTCCACTTCTTCATACAGCTGTTTAATAACAACTGTATGATGATGTTGGAAGCCTGCCCATCGGGTCTGCTGGGCTCTGTGGATAACAAGCCCAGCAGCTCTTTAACGCAGCAACTGTGAGTCATGGACCTGATTCTCCTGGGAATTTTGGGTTGTTTGGAACCAAAACATAGCTGGGACCCTGTGCCCCAGCTTTGATAGATGTATAGGAACCTATGTTTAATGGCTCACAGTGGTCTCTGAGTAGACCTTGGTGTAGCAGGCTGCTTCATCATTTGCTTGAAAAGCAGACTTAAGCATGATGAGTGATTTCTTGGCAGGAGTATCAAGTATTGCTGAGGCCATGGAGACCAAACACTTCTACCAGCAAGAAGGCTTTAAAATCCCAGATCCTCTTCATTGATTACACCACTACTGCTCATTCCCGACCTTGGTGGGCCCTGTACTTCCAAAACCTTGCTCAGGTTTTGCAGTGATGGAGCACAGCCCACTCAGGGGCACACACCCCTCCCCACCTGAGGCAACGACCCCACATCTCTTGACAATGTCCAGGCTGCATGTGCCTGTCCTCATGCAGTCTTGGGTCTTACTCCCCCTTGGATGGACCTGTAGGAACCTGAGTAGGTCCCAAGGACTGATGCTGCTCATTTCATCTAAAGTTGCTGAGCATCCTGCAGGAGGATGCTGGGATGTTGTTAAATCCCAGCCACAATTCTCTTCCCCCAGCATTTTCCCTTCATCCTCCATGAGCAGGGGAGTGTGCAGCACCCTCTCCTTCAGGACTCAATGCCACTGTAGAATCATTCTCCACATCCCTGCTCATGGTCTGTGAATGGAAAGAAAAATGGTTCTGAAAGAAACTGTAAGTAATTTCTAATGATCCTTTCCAGGACATTTTCAAAAATGAAAACCCCCTCTGCTCTATCTCTAGATACCACAGTCCTTTGGAGCCTGGAGACTACTGAATATTTTAAGAGCAATGTTATTTTGAGGCAGCTCATAGCTAATGAATTCCCAAGACATATTTCACAGTAGGTGAAGAAGAAAAGAAAAATCCATTTTCAGCACAGCTGTAATGTATTTTCCAGTCGCTTGTGGAACAGGTTGTGTTCAGACCTGAAGGTTCAACCACTGACACAGCTGAGAGGGGGATGGAGGTGGTGGAGGCTGTGCTCTGGATGCTCTCCTTCCACTGACACAGCGTGGTATGGCCAGAGTGCTGCAAGTTTTGTCTGTCTTGTGGGGTTTTATAGCTCATTTCACTCCAAAGCTGTTGAATGCTCCTGAACTGCAGTTCAGGTGCTCCACCATAATTGTTGGGTAGTGGTTGATGTGCTGGAGGTGTCTCTAGTGAGCTCCTGGCTTGTGTTCAGCCAAGGAGGGTCCTCCTGCCCTAGGACCCTCCGTTTCCTGGGGATATCATGATGGAAAGCTGCCCTTGCTGGTGGCACACATGGCTGCCGTGAACAGCCCCAGACATGGACTGTCCAGGACACTGCAGGCATGAGGAGATGAGCCACAGCTGGCACCAGCACAGAAGTTGGGCATGGATGGTCAGCTTCTGACTGCACAGCCTGTCTGAGAGCAATCTGTCCAAACAGATCCCATGCAGATTGAGCTGTTCTGTCCTGTGAGTCCTTTTTTGAGAGAGGATTTTGATCAGCATGGCAATTAAGGAATAACTCCACGTGCAAGCAAGCCCTTGCACCCAGGCAGGGGAGTTTTCCTGGACTTGTTGGGCTCAGACACATGTGCCAGTACTGGGCATTGAGATCTGGGCACTGGGAACCACAGAAGAGATCCCTTCGGGTATGGATTGTTGCTGGGAAAGGTGTTAATCTCTACCTCATGGTTTTGCATTGTGCTCCTTGGCTGGAGGAAGAGATAAAAAATGCAGACACATGGGTACTCCTTTCACAGCATAAAGAAAACCCCAGTTGGAGTTTGGAAACTTCAGGAGCAGGGTCCATCCTCCGCTCTATGCTCTAATTGTGTCAAAATTGTGCATCTCGGAGGCTGCCAGAGGCTCCATTTTCATATTACTTTGCTGTGCACTCTCCCCATTTCTCCCAATTCTGCTTTTGCTAAGTGCCTGCAAAACCAATTACAGCAAATATTCCCTCATCAGGGCAATGCTGCTTAATTCACGGTGCATTTTTGTTTGTACCTGTTAATGCATCCACTTAAACTGCGCTGGCAGAGACCTTGAAGGGAGTCGCAGAGGTGAAGCAATCATTAGGAATTCTCATCTGCTGGGTGATCTTTCATTTGTCCTGGTCCTTTGGATTCAGGATCAAAGGAGAGAGGCATCATCATCACATGGGTTAGAGAAACAGATAAAATATAGCTTGGTTCTAGCAATAAAACCTGTGTGTGACTATATATGGAGTGCTGCCATATCCAAGGGGATAAGTGGGTATCACATAGACCTCTCCATGCCACGCTTGACCTTCCTGTGGTGGGACCCAGCCAGGCTTGGGAAGTCCATTGAGGGAAAGGGTTATCTGACATAAATTTGTTATGATATTTTAAATATCTCCACTATAAACAAAAGCTGTTACTTAACTGCTTCCCAGCGCAAAGTCAAGGAGGTTTCTTGGTGCCTCTTCCACAAATCCAGGCAGGTGGAAGCTCCAGGAATGGAGCTGGATGTGAGGCCTGACTCCTCCTGCAGCTGGCCCCGAATGGCACACGGGTCAGGGGTCTCTGCTGGCGAGGTGCCAAACAGAGCTACTGTGACCTGATTGCAGCTGTGTGCCTTTTTCAAGGTATTTAATTAGTCTGTCAAACATGACAACAAAACTCCTGTGCCTTGTTCTGGCTGGGAATTTGAGGGTAGTGGACTGCCAGGATGCAGCCAGGCTGGGATCAGCCTCTCCGGGTCACAGTTCTTCCCATGCCTCCTCTTCTTCCCCAGGAACCACCTTGGAAAGACTCCCATGTCTGCTGGGTACTTAAAACTTTAGGAAAAATATTTCTTTCCAATCAGTGAGATAAACTGTCCAGAGAGATACATATGGGAGGAAACCTCCCCAACTTACGTAAACATTTCACCAAAATTGAGGAGTTTCCAAGGAATGTTTTGATTTTTGTTAATCAACCAAGGAACAGCCTGTCAACAATTCCTTCCAGCTCTTGGTCCTGATGATACATCATTTGTTCCTGGGCTCTTCTAGCACACTTCTTCCCGTAAATGGAATACTTTTGGGCTGCTCTTCAGCAGATGAGTTGGAACATCTCATCAGCTTACTCTCAGTAAACGTTTTGTTTGGATCTAGACTGCGCGTTCCCAACCTCACTTGGAACCAAGCTTGACCATATCTCACCTCTTCCACGTCATTCCAGTTTTTTAAGGCCTGGTGTAAAGTAATTGTGGTTCTGCCTGTGTCAGTCTGGGCTGTCAGAGTTAGTAGACCAACGTCCTGTGATGTGGATGCTAATTCACATCCTCACTCTGCTTCTCCCTCGCCTGTTGTTTTCCTTGGGTTGTTATTTTTGCATCTGCAATGAAGGAAAATCAAAGCACCGTTTCATTAATAGTAGCATCTTGAAGAATGTTAGCTTCAATATTTGGGCTGCAAGGTACTGTAAACAATAGAGAAATCAATGCAGTTCCTTAGAAACAGGAGCAAAGGGGGAATCTGAAAGTATAAGTGGATGTGTACGTGCATACCAATGTGTTAATTCTTGAAGCTAAATTGAGAAAAATACCCAGGGAAATGTAAAATTGGTTACGGAAAATGCATGCAACTGAAAAAGTATCTGGAATATTGTGCACCAGCTGGGCAAGTTTCTCTTTTCCATAATCCCACATTCCCCTTAGAGTTTTTAATTACTAAAGTCAAATTTGAAAATTATTTGCATGGCAGAGCTACAGAACATAAAATAACCAAATAACCACGCTGCATGCAACCCAGTGGGACATCTGCCTTGTGCGCTGTACGCATCCCCAGCCACGGCCCTGCACCACAAAAGCTCATGTCACTGTGGTGCTCTACACACAGACTCTCCAGCAGGGCATGAGCCTTATTATCACAGTGCTAGTTAAAAGGAAAAAAAGTTTCCAAATTATCATCCAACTCCAAATATCCACACGGCTCAATCTGGTTTGGAAAGCATCGTCCATCGTCTGCGATTGCAGGTGAACACGCCATGGGAAACACGGGCATCTCTCTGTGCTCATTGGCAAGACAACGTCACACCCATGCACGTTCCTGACAACACTTAGGGCTGAAAAAGGAGAAAAAATTTAATTTAGGTTGATCAAGCCCTGGGTTTTTTTAGTACTGATCTACCAAATCCACCAGTTACCTGAGAATAATTAATTTAACCGTAATTACACTTGACCGGTGCAGGGAGCTTCCTGGTGCACGTGCTGTTATTATGAATTTTATCTTTACTGCTGGCCACACCTCTGCTCTTTGTGGTTTTGTTTTGCTGGGCTGATTTCAGGCTGTTCCTGCTCATTTCAAGCCCAGCTTGTACTTTTGTAGATTTGATGGCAGAAGGTGAGAGCAACTGTGCTCGGCTGGACCCGAGTGTCGCAGTCAGTGTCTCATCTCCATCAGTGTCCCGGTGTGACCTGAGAAGCTATTTTAGTGCAGCTGAGTAGCAACATGAGTGAGGACAAGGTGTCCTGTACCTCAACTGCTGGTGGAGCCAAACATGGACTCTCAGCTTGTGGCTGCTACTGCCCATCCAGGCTGGAGGCAGGTGATTTGGGTCATCTCCTGCCCGCAGTGCGGGTTCCTGGGCAGGACACGGCTGTAGCTATTCAGAACAAAATATGATCTTCCCCCTCAATCTCTACCCTGTACAGCAGAGATGGAGTTTGCTGCTGTGTTTTACATTGTGGAAGGCAGCTCTCCTGTTATCACACCTTGACATCAGCAATGGATCAGATAGACCCCAGGGAAGGTTTATGTTCAAGCATTTCAGCAACTAACTCTTGCTCCATGGGTTGGTTGTGATGGCTTTGCCATTAGTTTGCTTGTGTTTGCAGTCCAGGCCAATGAGCAAACTTGGGGGGACCTTACCTGCGCCCCATGTTTATTCATCCCTCCACCAGTCCAATCCTGGGCCAAGATCAGCATTTACTCAGCAAACACTGTGTAAAGACCAGTTGCCTGCCAACCACAGCTTGAAACCCCTGCCCTCTGTACCAGAAGAGAGAAAACCTAGGAATAAAATCATCTCCATGTTCTCTAACACTGAAAAAGGAAGCAAGAAGAAAGGAAAGGAAAGGCCAGAAATCTCCCCACCATCAGATTTTCCCTCCTGGCCCAGGGGAGGGTAAATAGTGCTGGCTATACCATCCTTGGAGGACTCGGTTTTTGAGCTCCTATCTGTAAGGACCTTGGGGAAAAGCTCTGCTTGCTCATCGAGAAGTTGCTCCTGTCACTCACCTAATTCCTTTGGGTCTCTTGTGTCTTTTGCAGTGAAGCAAAAAGGGTCATGATCATAAGAATACTTATGTGTGTTATACTGAGCTTTGCTAAGCCCCAGAAGCAGCTGGGGTGCCTGATTCCCTTTAAAACAAATGGGATTCACAGGGCAACCCCCACACATATTCCCTTATCCCCTCAAGATAGGGCCTTACAGATAGGAGCTCAAAAACCGTGCTGTGCTACAAGAGCAACTGGTACTTGGCAAAAACTATTCCTCTTTCCAAATTAAGCTTCTGGCTTGATGAACCAAGCAGGGGGTGGGGGGTGTGTCTAAGCAAGGAGGAGAAGCAGCGGTGCTCCTGAAGCATTCACCCCTGCTGGATGTCATACTTATCCCTTCTGGAAATCCTAAAGCAAACCTGAGCATCATCTTGAGATACGTTACTGAGGAGCCACGAGGGCTGGATTTGGCACCATCCCTGGTCACCTGCGAGGTTTTCATGCTGCGGGTGCATTACTTTTCCCAGCACCTTCATGGCTGGGCTGAGGCAGGACGGAGCATCCCAGCAGTTCCAAGGGTTGATCTGGGCTCCCGGCCAGCACTAAATATGGAAAATTCCAACAGTCAATCCTGTCCCTTTTCAAGCTGCTCAGGATCTTTTAACTCTCAAAACAAAGAACAAAACTGGTTATTTTTACAGCAGTTGGGAAAAAAACCCCAAACAATTGGCAGGACGATACCTGGCAGCTCCCAGCGCAGCAGAGCTGGCAGCTCAGTGGGTTGGACCCCGCCAAAGTTCAGAGAAACACTGACCTGTGGCTTTTAAAAAAGCTCACTTTGATACGAATCTGCATGATTTGCATTAATTACCTTGTGGGAACCATACCAGGCTCCAACTCCTGCCTACCCCCTGCATTACACCTGGCCTCTTCAGCTGTGAAATCCATAAAATTAGGAAGGAACCCCCATTTTTGTGAAGCTTTGTCCGAGGTCAGCTTCTCTCTGTACTTACAGAGTAACAACTCCAGGAAACTTTAATAATCAACAATCATCCTGTAAACAGTCCATTTAAACTTATACCCCCTCTGCTACCAAAAGAGGAAAGAAAACTTTCCTAAATGTACCGAGTAAAGAAACTCAGAAATTTCACTTTTTTTTCCTCCCCAACTTTTACCACGTTTTCAAGCATCAGGGAAAGGAACTCCTCACACAGCAGAGCTCAGTGAGCCACACAACTCCAGGAGAGCAGTTTGGCAGTTCTCCTCCAAACCCAGCCACCTAATCAGTTGCTTTGCTTGAAGTCCCCAGCCTTGTTGTCCCCTTCTTTTGCCTGATGACAATCTGTATCTGCCTGGCTGCTTTAGAAGGCAGGATCCCGTGGCAGCAGGAGCCAATTAGCTCTGATCCTGTTTGTGCTTGTTCCTCTTTAATCAGAACAGTCCTGTTGTGCCAGCCTAGTACAAAGGATGTGTCACCACAAACCAAACTCTGACAAAAGCAGGTGGGGATGTATTTTGGAACAGTCCCATCCTTCGCTTCACTTGGTGCAGTGAATAAAACACAAGAGGGTTTCTAGGATTTACAGCTTTGCTTTGAAAAATGCTGCTGGCTCAACACAGGATTATTTGCCAATACCTCTACTTCAAGAAAGCATCAGGAAGAACCCAACCCCCTGGAATCATTGCTTGAGAACCTGCCTGGTTTTTTTTCCCTCAAACAGGACATCCCAAGGTAGCACTTCGGCGTTGCCCAAAGGAGGACTTCAGGCATCTTACTTCCCCTGAAGCATATACAGCTCAACACACCTGAGCCAGGAAATAATCCTCAGCCTTCAGTTAAGCCAGTTACAGGCGCTCCTCCCTTCCTTTCGCTCTGAAAGGGCAAAATGAAAACAAAATCAACAAGGCAGAGATGACACAGGTAGCTGTTCTCCCACTGCTGATCCCTCCCAGTCTCCTGGGGCTGCTTCAGGAGCAGCTGCTGGGGCAAACTGGGAGGTGACAAATGGGACCCCAAGGCTGCTGACAACATTCATCGCCCCTTCTGTGCCTGTCCTTTAGATTTCCTAAAGTGGGCGTCACTTGACTGTTGATGCACTGCTTTGGGGTTTGGCAACTCTCTTAATAGTCTGTCTCAGAGGTCTGCCAGCAAAAACAATGCTGAAATAATAATTACTGGGAAAAAAAAAATAAAGCATCTGGAAATTAAAACGATTTAGTAGGCGCCATTTCAGCCTGAACTAGCAGATGTGTTCAAGCCCAAAGTTCGGTATCAGAGCCTACACCCATCCCTGCTTTATGACATTAAACAAGGATTTACTAATAACTTACAATTTACTGGCATTACTAATTCCAGAGCTCACCAAAGCACTGGAGCCTGTGAGTAAACATTCTGACTAATCACACACAGAGCACATGACCAACAACCAGCTGGACAGACATGGCACTGAAATGTGTCCATCCAAAAGTTCCTGCAACCGCAGCTCACAAATACCACCTTTTCATAGTGAAAACTAATCCTATTTCCTTGATGCTATATGAGCAAAACACTTCCTTTATGGATCTGGAGCAACCCATATTTCAATAAAGAACCTGCCACTTGCACTAAAGAACTAATCCCAGAAGTCAAATACAAGAACTGTAAAATTCACCACCATAAAAGTACAAACATCCGTGTGGATCCTGTGGGATTCAGTCACCATCAACATCAAAGAACATCTCGCTGCTTCCTTTAGGGTTTTTTTTAGCTTGAAGCTGGCAATGAGATTTCTCAGCCTCTTTACACGTCAATCTAATATAAATCTGGCCAAAAACCTCCAGTCTGACTTGTGGTTACACCCAGGAATACAACAACCACTTAATGGTTTGGATAAATCACACAGAAAATAAAACATCTCTCAGGAGCTGGTACTTTTAGTCACAAAAGGCTCCAGCATTATTTGCACCAATATGATTGAATGCCCATGTAACCCACCTACATTCGTACAGGGAGAAGGGCTCAGCTCTTTTCTACTCAGACTTCCATGGATGCAACGTGGAACAGCTCTGATTTCTACCAGTGGAAGGAAAACTGCAAATCAAATGATGCCCCGTGACGGGTTTTAATTAGGATTTAAGAAAAAAAAACCAAAACCCTAGAAAACTAACCATGCTCTGTCAAACAGGGTACAAAATCTTTATTCACCAATAAGTTAAGTGTTGTTATAAATAGATGTTCTAGTCTTTTGTACGCTGCGTTGGGTATAAAGCTCAGCTTCAACTACTCCTCAGACTCCGACCCCTCCTCATCCTGGCTGATCTGGAAGTAGCGCAGCTCGTAGGTCTCCTTGTCAGAGGCAACGACACGAAGCCAGTCACGCAGGTTGTTCTTCTTGAGGTACTTCTTCGTGAGGTATTTCAGGTACCTTAAAAAGAGTAAACTGACATCAGAGAGAACTTTCCCATTTAATTTAACAAGCCTTACTGCTGTCTGCACTCCACCCTAGTAAGGCACTCTAGTAAGGCAACAACACACTTATTATATTCAGAAATAAAAAAGCATCATATGCAACAGATAACAGAATTGTATTTCCATTCCAGATACGTAAGAATTCATTATTTGGCGCTTTTTGACTAAGCAGCACAATGCCAGTACTCAAAAGAACACAGAAAAGCGGTTCAAAACCTTGGTCTAAGGTAACAGGCACCAGTACATCTGTATCAGCAACCGAAGGGGTGGATAGAGGGAAGGAACTGCACCTCTCATCAGCGCACTCATCTGCTGCATGGCCTAACATATCAAGCAGTTTCAGGCTTCATTTGACTTAAAGGGCTCTGTTGCAACACCATGTATTGCGCACACATACGTTTTAAGACAACTAATTAAGTTACGAAAGAGCCAGCCGTGATGTGACATCAGTGTGACATTTAAAAGCCTGCATGTCCTTGACAGACTTCCAACAACCCACATAAAGCATCCCTGTATCACTACGCTTACACGAGAGGGAGCGGTAGTTTGCAATCAAGCCTTAAGTTTTAAAAAGCAGTTATTTTAAATACCTAGTGTTACAAATACGTTTTGAATTTAGTTTTTCACTAACATTTACGAGTGCTGCGACGTCTGGAGGTAGCAGCTTCTCTGCAGGTATCACCAGTGCACCACCTTCCACACAGCACTGGTCGAAATCCAGTATCCCAACGACAACGAAAGGGAACTGACACCAACCTTTTAGAAAATTGCTTCTCGGATGTCACCGTGATCTTGTTCTTCAGACGTTCAATGTGAACAGTGTTGCCCAAGTTCCCAGTTTTTCCATTGACCTTAACCTTCTCCTTCAGGAACTGTTCCTGTTTTGACATTAGAAAAACAGAACACTAGGGAATGGCACCCTAGGTATGAACTAGGGAAGGCACCCTAGCCAGAGAATACTATTAAAAATCACCGTTTACTTACGTCCTGATAGCAGTTATTTATAACGTAGCAAGATTTTACAGCATCTAATTAGAATAATCATCCCAGTGCTAAAAAAGGATTCAATTTAAAACAGTTGTCATCATGGACAGGTATGAACCATCGTGACTACAAAAGACATCTAAACCCAAGAAACTTTTTACAAGTGCTGATAATTTTAAGAACAGCTGTTGGTTTTATTTGTTTAAATGGTAACTTTTTCTTAGTAACTCAGCTGTCCTACTGCACTAAGGCTGTCTATCGCATAAATACACCGACTATGCCACCAGAATACGAGCAAAACCACGACTTACAAAATTCCCAGAATCAAAGATTCCATCTTCCACAGGATGGGTCAAGTCAAGGCAAAACTTCCAGGTTGACTTTTTAGATTTTCTGTCCTTTTGCTAAAACACAGAAAAAAATAAATTAAAAAACCCAACATTTTTTTAACAACCCACACTCTGAAACCTTTCATCAACGCGAGGCGGAGGATAGGGCTGAGGGTGCCCCGGCGGCGGCGGTGGCCCAGGCCGACACCGCCTGGAGAACGGGGCTCACTGCAGCCACCTCATCACGGCCTGAGCCCAAGGCCCGGCCGGCCGCCACCCACTCGAGACCCTCTCGGGCTGAGGCCCACCGGCCACCGGCAACGAGAAGGCCGCCAGCTCGCCACCAGCCGCCTCGCACCGCGCTCGGATGGCCCACCCCCGTCCCCCTCACCGGCCCCATGGCGCTGCCCCGGCGCTCCCGCAGAAAAGACCGCTCATGGGCCACGCCACGCTTTTATAGGCAGCCTGACGTCAGCGCGTAAAGGGGCGGGGGCCGCGCGCCTGCGTGACCAAGTGCATGCCGGGAGCAGACGGAAGAGCCCCTCCCGCCAGCGACGCGCGTTTCCTCAGAGGAACAAACAGGAGCCACACACACGCCTTCAGCATGAAGGAATCACCTTTTTATTGAACTCCATTTCCCGATTTTAATTTCCGTTGGGCAAAAACGCAAGCTCTCGTAGGAAGGGCAGGCCGCGCTGCTCCGGCAGTGAGGCGATTCTCCTCAGGGAAGCGGAGGGAGCCAAGGCCCAGGGGACAGACCACCAGAGCCATCAACAACTTCACCGAAGCCTTACCGACTCTCCAGCGATCTCCCTGCAATCTTAACCAGCACCCGGTTCCCCAGGCAGCACTGACATCTTTATTAGTTCTGGAGCAAAACGCACATTTACACCTTTCCCCAATGATTTCCATGGTGTTGAAAACAAACCAGCTTCCAAAAACAGCTACAAGGTTTGAACCCCGAGGACGACACCGTGCCCGGTTCACACGATTTACAGGACTTGGTTTTCATTACGATTCAGTAAAACGAGTCATGGCCATCATTCCTCTTTCCCACACGCGTTCTCAAAGCTTACAAGCTAACAGCACAGGACAACAAGTGATAATTCTGTGGTAACAGCCAAGGCATAGCCAACATTTTCAGTTCGACAAACCCAAGTTTAGTCACAGATGCCAAATACTATAGGGCTGGAGAGACTCCTGACGCTGGGCATCCCCGCGCTGAACCCTCCACCGCGCTCCCAGCACAACGCCTCCGGGATCTACGCCGCCTTGAACAGTCTCAAGTGTACAAGCGAGATAACTCGAAACATCCTTAACAAGGTCTCTTTTTTTTCCCCCTCCCTCCCCCCCCCCTGAAGTTTAGCTCTACCGTAACAAACTACATTCTAAATTACTCAACCGAAAACAGGTGGGATTTATTGAATTTTGAATTCTGTGAGACTGACCTGCAGTAACCGTAAGAGTCTGAACTGTCAACAAAGTCGACTTTTTTTTTTTTTACAGATTATGTAAAATTACCTGTATTGTGAAACTACAGACTGTGCACCATTTCTGGGTACGTTGTGGATTAGAAAAACCTGCAAGAGGCTGGAAAGCGGTTACGTTAAAACAATGAAATTCAGCTAACTTCTTAAAAAAAACAGCCCTGAGAACATGGCTCAACTAGCAAGAGCCTAGTTGAAAAACCATCATTATAAGCAAAAATTAGAAGGATCTATTGAAATCTTAAAGTATTATTTGCCAACATTTGAGGCAGGAAACACTGCAGTCTTTCAAATTCTTCACAGTAGTAAGAGAAACTCAATGAATTGGAGCCATAAAAAAATGCCTTATTTGGAGTGGAAATCCCTTTTCTTCACCTCCTTGTTTTCACAGCCTTTACTCTGAACAATTGCCATCAGGTATTAAGAGTTTATAGTTTTCAGTTTTGACACAATTTAAGTGTTAAGATAGTACTACAGAACAAGTACATTGGTAAGATTCGTTTTAAAGTAAAGCTATGAAAAGAGAACTTCCCTAAACATCTGGTTAGGGATCTTAAAAACACACATCTATATGGACTATTGATCACAAACAAAGTTTGTTGCAAACAATTCTAACAGTAAACTGAAACATCTTACCTGGAAAAAAAACCAAATGCCTCAAATACATATTCTAATTCAGAAGCAACTTTTAACTTTACTGAAACTTGATTATGCTTTAGACTCATGCTTATGTATTACCTATGGGAAACTTCATGCATGATGAGCCAATACTCTGCACTTCCAGATAGTGTTCGAAGCGCTTCACAAAAGACAACTAAGTATATAAGAACAAACCTATAATGAAGTACTTAATCATTTAAGTCTTGCAGAACTGAAGGTTGCACTAGAAGGACATCTGTATGTCCCCAGGAGGGCTCTTCCAGCAAGCTGGAGGACACCAAACGCCTATCTTTAGATTGCTGTAGTACCTGAAAACTCCAGTCAGACCGGGATCCCAGCTTATAGGAACAAGACAAAACCCAGCCCTTGTCCTGGAGAGCTTAGTCTAAGGAAACCCTTAGACTGGGCCAGCGGCATCAAATACCTGTCTTCCAACAAGGTTTTAGAGGACAGGCACCTGAAAGTAGACTAAAGCACTACCAGAACAAGGACAAATCCAAGTCTTGTAGTTTTCAGGCATGGTAGATAATGTGGTGACAGTATTAGAACTTGCATTAGTTTGACATAGCAACCTATGACTTCCCCTTTGACATCACAGCTCGGCTTGCTGTCAAGACCATCACTGACAGTCACCTCCAAAGCCAACAAAGCCTGTCTTTCAGGTACCGGTTTGACAGAGAGGCAGAAAGGAGCAGAGCACAGACTAGCTGGAACTACTAAGCATACACTTTGAAACTGTTCTGAATACGCTTCAATCTCTTGCATCTACAGCTTTTCTTAAAAGCAGGTTTGCTATTTCAGTCAGGGCGTTATTTACAGAGTTCCCCTGCGATGTGTACTGTGCTGGGCAAGAGCGTGTGGCAGTATCCTGCTTCTGCCAGGTGTCCCAGGTAACTGTGCTTTGTGACCAGAGTTATTGTTTATTGCTGTCTCACCTTCACTGTACTGCTTTCCCTGTCAAGGGAAGTCTGTGGAAAGCGTGTGGGTTTGCCATCTACATTAGACCTCCAAGATTCGCTAAGCCCTGCCACAGCACGCACAAGGGCAGTTCAGGATGGTCACCATGAGCCCTTTGGGGATTAGAGAGCACATACTATTAAGCTGAAAACATTTTAAGCATTGAACAGCAGCGTGAAGCCTGGCTCCCACTGCCAATTGAGTGTGAATTGTGCATGCTGGCCAGGGCAGCATGCCACGTGGGGTACAAGCTGTCCTGCACTAGCCAACAGCCGCTTGAAGCTTAAGGCAAGTTCATGAAATTTACAGGTCTGAGCCACGGGTTAAGGAAGTTTCCCACTCATAAAAGAGTCACCAAGTCTTAGCAGTCAAGTTGAATGCCTTAAACAGGCGTAGGCTAGTTATTCTTCTGTGACTGGTTCTGCAAAGCCTCGCGTTTGCCTGGGAAGCTACTAAATAGAGCCATGCACACGTGTCTCAATGACTCAGAGCTCCCTTGGAGAGGAGCTCACTTTTATACCTACGTAGCAATTTTTTTTACTTTTAGAGCTAAGCCATGGTTGTTCAGTTATTGTCTGTCAAATCTATATTTTGGAAATACAATAGTTCCACATTTTAATTTTTTTTTTCCCCAAAAGAATCACATGCATTTAGTTTAGGCTCAATGCTACAGTTTATCCCACTTCTTGAAAAACATGTGGTCCTTGTGCTACAAAAATACCTTCTGAACCTGAAGATTAAAACCTAAAGCTGGAAGCACTGCAACAGATTCCCATGGAGTTTGTCAGCCTTTTTATAGTTTAAGATAAATACAATAAAGGAAAGCAAATCAAACTGCATTTTTCTATTTTATTTTTCAAGTCTGACAAAGGCCTCGAGTGAAAGTCTATACCTTTAACATCCATTTTCACCTTTGTGTCCCCTTGACCTATCTATGTCTTATCTACCCAATATTCCAACTGCCTGCCTAAACCACAGGTAGGCTTTGACACCATTTTATCGTTACAATAAGCCAACAAGTTGGCAAAGAAGAATACAGAGGTAATACAGTTAAGTTGCACACGGCCACTGGGGCTTGGTCAAGCCAGCTGGCGTTTTTGATCACTTGAGTTTCTTGGTCTAAAAGTTGCGATTGGCACCTACAGTTCTGCAAGAGTCCCAATCCACAAAATACTTAAGCTTTTTTTTTTCTTTAAAAAAAAAAAAATGCTACTTTTATTGTCAGTTCTACCTAAACATGTCAAGAAAAATACTATTTGTGCTCTAGGTCACTTTATATTCCTAGATACCTACCAGCTTATCTAAAAGCCCCTGAATACTGTATTTTGTCTGTTCATACAGACAAACACTGTTTTGCTCAAGCAAATAAAAATATATCCACTAGTAACACCTGATTGGTTTCTTAGATCCATAGCTGAAACCCACAGGAATGTTAAAATAGTTACAATTAAGGAACTAAAATCTCAGTGATTTTGAAAACTGCCAGTTAGCCTGCAACACTAATCCAGAACCCAGCACTGCTTTTTAACAATTCAAAAAAGAAATGAGGTTGCTTGTGAAGGCCAGAGCTTTGGTGACAATAGGAACCCAATTTAGAGATCTGTGGTTTGTCCAGACCTGAGCAGCTGCCCGAGCCTGGAGATCCTCTTTATTTGCAAGGCTTTATGGCTACAGCACATTCTTCATTCATTGCACTTATGACGGATATCTGGAAGAAAAGACAAGAGAGGTGAGATCCAACCCATGCCGGAGGCAACACTCCAGAAATTACAGACTTTCAGATGTCAGGAGCTATCCCATCCCAAGGGAAGCAGAAGCTGGTCCATCACTGGAAGAATTTCCACACTATTGGCCCTTCCCACCGAGGTGTTTTTTCTGCTGCCTGTTCTTTGCTGTATTGCCTTGGCTGGCAGCTCGAGCATCATACAACCGAGGGAGATGAACAAGCTCCTGCAATAGACCCAAACTAGCAACTGGTGTGGCCCAGTATAGACTCGCAAACTGGTTTGCTAAGACAGCAAATTAAGACTACTCAGGCTACATCACAAAAGTCTAACACTTGGTCCTAATTAAGAACGTCTGGAGGCTCCAATCCACACTGTGCAAGCAGCACTGTTTGGGTTTATCTAGGCATCTGAGAGACACCTGTGTATCATCCCACTGCCAACGGAGCTTCAGTGCCCTATTGAGTCCTCCAGTACAGCAGCTTTTCCATATCTCAAAGTACCATTTCCCATACTTCTAACCTGCCCTTCCCATAGAGACACAAATGGTCAATAGCAGAATAAGATTTCTTCATTGTATAATCAAGTGGAATTCACCACAATTATTCTTCCTCTACGCTTACCTGCACATCTTCATTGGCATTGAATTTCCCTTCTATTTCTTTCCCAAGATCCCCTTCTGGCAACTTCAGATCCTCACGAACTTCACCGCTTTCTGTCAGCAGGGAGAGATACCCATCCTGAATACCTATCAGCTGTGAAGAGAAATTCGCTTTTAGGATATTTAACATCAATAGTCACTAGCAGGCAGCAGCTGAAGGCACAGTGAACTCTACCTGTTACATTAAGTCTTTAGTATTGTAGTACCAACAGTTAAGAACCTAATTTATTTGAATTCTTAACAGTTAAAGGCAACTGTAACAAAAGCCAGTCTGCTGTCAAGAGTCCCCAGAACCCTGCTGGTTATTTCCTGGTACACGAGACACCACAAAACCCATCCTTGTGAGCTGGAAGATGTACTCTTTCCGGGTCACTGCTTCAGCTTTTTACCTCTGTGAATTAGCAACAATAACTGGAACAGCATTCACTGTACAAAGCATAAGAAGTATGAAGTGTGCAAGGTATGCAACGGTTGAACTGTACACTGCTGCATCTTCACTTGTACTGGGAGATACTAACACTAATATTAAAGGGCAATGAATAAATTAGGGAGCATCCAGCGAGCTGTGGACCACTTTTATAATGCTGTTTTCAGCCTAACCTAAAAACCTGAGCTACAGGGAACAGCTGCTTTGACAGAGCAGATTAGGGAAAAGTAATATGTAGATTCCAACATGTAACAGTAAACCCAAAAGGCAGCCCTAACAAATCTGATAAAGCCCAAATTTCAGTGGCAAGGAGGACCGAAGAACACAAGAGAAAGGTCACCAAGGTAACATTAAGAATCTCCTGGAAGGTCTGTGCCCTAAGACAGGCCAGTCACACTTTAAATTGCGGTGCTTTTAAGAGCTCACTCTCCCTATCACAGAGGGGATTACAGAAGTTACAAAAGATTGCCAAATTCCCTTATTTCAGAGCAGAGATCAGCAGCACCAGAATTACGAGAGATCAGCTAAAGCCAGCTGCCACACGATGAGCGGAAAGCACTGCAGCAAGTTAGAATTGGCATCAGATGCAGCTTAAGACTGTCTTGTTGATTCATCTACCCTACATAAGGGGGAAATAAATAGCTTGCATTATATATGCTTATATTATCCTTTAACTAATAATAACTTGCAGCAGGGATTACCTCTCTCCAGAGCCTAAAGGGTGCCAGTACCACAAAGAATAAAGTGGCCCTACAGCATGAGCTAGAAAAAACATGGTTTTGAACCATGTCTATTACCTGTTTATTTTTAAAGACTGCTACTATAACATGAGGTTGTTAGTAATGAGCTCTGACTTTTAACAATTCAGTAAATGCTACGAGTTCAGCAATATCGTGTCTGGACAGGCCGGTCCCATTAACTCTGGCATCAGGACTCTATTAATTGAGGAGCCGGTTTTGGGATGAAGAAGAGTTTGTGTGGCATTAGGAATATAAAGCCTCTTAGCGTGTGGGAGGACGGAGCAACTGCTAACTCACCTGGTAATCATTCCTCTTGATATTTGGGACATCCATGTTGTGAGTCGATGGGCAGATATCTTCATATTTCTTGCCAGTGAAGATATCAATACCAACCAGGTGGACCTAGAAGAGAAGTAGCATCAGTTACTGTTGGTCCTAGAGAAGCAAGATGGTATCGCTGCTTCCATGCAGTCTTCCAGGCCGGATTCTGCTTAGACCCTTTGTTTGTGGCATGAGAGCAGACCAAGCACCCAGAGGAGGCTTCTCACCCCCCTTCGTAGCACACCACGTGGAAACGAGTATCAGCCCCTCTTATCTCCCACAGCCTTCTGCAGTTTTACAGCAGAGCTGTGTGCACAGCCGTTCAGAAAGCGTTTACCTCAAGTTCTAAACGTTCTGAGGAACACAACAGTGTCTGTGACAACGTGAAGGTTAAAGGGAAAAGAAGAGGTGGTCGCACACGGAGATTAAAGCAGCTCCCACCTCCCTTTATGGTGGCAGCAGCTCTCCACTGTAGCCAGCACTTTGGGTTACCAGCTCACAGCCTGCTCTTTTTAACTCCTTTCACCCTCACAACTGTCTCAGTACTTGAGAAAACAGGATCTGTCTAATAAAACAAGTCATTAAAAGAAAGGTGGGGGGCTGGAGACAGGAAAAAAACAGCAGAGGCTCGGCATAGTCTAGCTTTGACAAATCCTAAATACTTAACCCACCTACAAGGTTGTGGAAACTTCCAACTCTAATTAGTCCATGCAGGGAACAGATCTGCCTCTCAACTCGACTAGACCCACCATAAGGTGTTGCTGAACCAAGAAAGGGGGAGTCCAGACTCGGTGCAAGCTCTGGAGAGCTGCAGGAGCCGATCGCTGGGGCAGCGGGACTGTGGCTCCAGAAGGCAGTTTGGAAGGTCCCTGCTGGGATGCAGGACGGGGAAGGTGCTCCTCGGTGAGGACAGGGAGGCAGCAGCCAGGCAGGGAAAACCAGGGCAGAGCAGACCCGGGGAGGCACCGGCTGTCGCCGGGCTCCTCCACTTTACGTAACCGAGCCCTTCCTGACGCCGAGCGCCGGGATGGTGACACTTTGCCAGCGCTGGCAGGCACAGACCCCACTTCGGTGGACAGAGGCAGCGCCACCTGACCGCGCCCAGGCCATTTCATCACACCCCCCCCCCTTCTAGAACGTGCCCTGCCCCCGCTACCCAAACTGGGGCTTTATCGCTTTTAAAGCTTTTTAACGAGTTAGGAGAGAAAAAACCACCAATCCACCCCAGTCCCTGTCCTAAATCCTTTCCGTTACGGGCAACCCTGGAGCAGGAGAGAAAAGTAGGAGCAGGACGAAGAACCCGACAGCCTTCCTTCCACCCGGGCGAGCCGGTAGACCCGGGGCCCGCTCACCTTGGCGTGGCCGTGCTTGCCCGTCTTGGAGGTGGACATCTCCACGATCTTGCAGGGGCGGCCCTTGAGCACCACGAAGCCATTCTTCCGCAGCGCCGAGCACTGCATGGGGTAGGTGAAGGAGGCGCCGGCATCGCCCGTCGTGAAGTCATGCTCGTCGGCCATGGCGGCGGCGGCAGCGGGGCCGGGGGGGGCTGGGGAAGGGTTGCTGCAGGGAAACGAGAGGGTCGTCCCAGAGCCCCGACAAGCGGAGAGTCCGGGAAGAAGGCTAAGCGAAACCCCCCGCCTCCCTCCGGCAAGGCCACGACGCGATGGCGCGGCCCGCTCCGCTCCGCCACACGTGCCCGGCG
>VZTM01015143.1:116055-234919 GCA_013400555.1 Jacana jacana | reverse complement strand
ATCTTGGCGCTGAGGCGGTTACAGGCTCTGCGGCGGGTTGTCGGGTGTCTTCCCGGGGGGGAACGAGCGGGTTTTAAACGAATTGGAGAAGAAACGGGTGTTTCCAAAGCCCGGCGGGGATGTGGCTCCTTCGTGAGACTTGCTGGGATTCCGTCCCTGTGGAGACCTCACCCGGAGTACCTGCTTCAGCGCTGGGGCTCGGAGCTGTGCTGGGGCGAGTCACACAATCATCGTGGCTGGAAAGGACCTCTGAGGTCACTGAGTCCAATCATAAGCACACAAAACACCCCTAAAACCTCGGCCACTAGAGCATGCCCTGCGCTAGGACAAGGAGTCCATGGAGGTGATGGGAGGGCTGGAGCCCCTCTGCTGTGAGGACAGGCCCAGGGAGTTGGGGTTGGTCAGCCCGGAGAAGAGAAGGCTCCAGGGAGAGCCAGTACCTAAAGCGGGGACAAGACAAGAGAAGACAAGGGGTAATGAGTTTAAACTAAAAGAGGGAAGATTTAGATTAGATCTAAGGAAGAAATAGGTCACACCGAGGGTGGTGAAACCCTGGCCCAGGTTGCTCAGAGAGGTGGGAGATGCCCCGTCCTTGGGAACGTTCAAGGTCAGGTTGGACGGGGCTCTGAGCGACCTGGTCTGGTTGAAGGTGCCACAGCTCAGGGCTTGGACTGGATGACCTTCAGAGGTCTGTTCCAACCCGGACTATTCTGTGATTCTATGAACACAAAGCACTTCTGTCTTCTTAAATGTTTCCCTTCTCAGAATAATCAGAAACGAGCAATTTTCGAGTGCACAGTAATCAATCAAAAGGGCCCGAAGCTGCCAAAAAGCCAGGGCGAAAGCTTGTTTTCGTTAATGGACATCAGACGAATGTGGCTCTTTGCCCCATCCCTCACCAGCAATGCCAGCAGCACAGCTTCCAGCGTCCGCCCCCTGCGCTGTGAGGGGAGGAGTGTGGTGATGAGATGAACGCAGCCACCAGGCCAGACAGCTGGACCAAGTCAGGTGCTCTAACACCTTTAGCTGTTCGACTGAATTCACCAGTTGTGTGGAGCTGCTGGTGGACAGGGCCCAGCCCAGCTTGGTGCTGCGCAGATCACTTGCTTTAAACACAAGACAGACAGAAAAATGCAGGAATTCAGAGGGGTGTGTGGCAGTGGTGTCAGAGCTGGCCTCTGCCATCAGCGATGTGGGCTGCAGCGCTCTGTCCTGGGCTTTCTGCCCCAAGAAAGTTCCTTGTCGCTGTTCTAATGGGGTGGTTAGAGGAACCAGTTTAAAGTCTCATTTTTAAATGGTTTCTAGGGGATGTTTTATTTAATTCACGGTAATCTGTGTGATCTGTTTGGCCTGTGGTCCCGCCCTTGGTTACACAGATCCCACTCCAAAGGGTACAGTGTGTACCCGAGGAGATAGGTTTGCCTTGCATTGACACGGGGCCCCTTTGTAATGCTCCAGCAGGTCGAGGCAGTGGCTCTCTGCTGTTACCAGGGTTTTTGGTGGGTGCTGCCTCACCCAGCCTGCTGCAGAGATGATATGCTTTACTCTGGGGACGTGCCCATTTTTTCTTCAGTGTCAGTTGATAAGCAGAGGCTGGGGCATTCTGTTAAGTGGTTTTGTGTGTTTGTTTACCTGCAAGCATATGACTAGTTGGATATGCCTTTTTTTTTTAATTACTTTAATAAAATACTTCGTGAGAGAACTACCAACTGTTCTGAGCCAAATCAGGGCAGCCTGGAGCTAAAAACTAATGATAATTTCTTTTCTCAATATCAGATTATAAGTTTGGTTGCTTTTCCACAATTATTGGGAAGACTTGAGAGGTGTCAGTCTCTTCTCCCTAGTAACAAGTGATGGGACAAGAGGAAATGACCTCAGGTTGTGCCAGGGGAGTGTTAGATTCACTATTAGGAAACATTTCTTGACCAAAAAGGTTATCAAACATTGGGAGATGCTGCCCAGGGAAGTGGTTGAGTCACCATCCCTGGAGGTATTTAAAGTATGTATAGATGTGGCACTTAATGGTGTAGTGGTGGACTCGGCAGTGCTAAATTAATGGTTGGACTTGATGGTCTGAAAGGTCTTTTTCAACCTAGACAATTCTATGATTCTATCTTTTGTACTAAACGAAGTCTCTTTGCTGAAGTGCAGCTGTAGATGATATTTATTTGTGAGACACAAAACAAGTATTCCAAGGCAGACTTCATCAGAGATTCAATAACAAAATTGGAAACCAGCGTTGCTTGCAGGCATCATTCCTTTGTCTGGAGCAATGCTTAGTTTCTAAAATGTTTTTTCTTGATAGTACTAATGTGATTACCCCTCTTTTCTATACAACAACATCAATTGGATTTCAAAGCATATTTGTAAATACCGTGGCCTTTCATGTTTAAATGTATTTCCTTTTGTGCATGTGTGTAGGGTGTTGCACAGCAGACTCAGTATGTTACCAAGCTTTGGCTCTGCTAAAGTCTTTGTAGGAATCGCTTTGCGGAAAGGATTGGAGTTAGGAAACATTTTGGAAGGTTTGAAGGGAGCGAGTTGTATCTGTTCTCAGTCACCTTCTGGAGAAATGTCTGATGCTCTAAACCACCTCATTAAAGCCTTGCTTTGACCGTGTGCATTTCAGCCAGTGCTGGGTTAAACATCCTACCTTGTTTCCAGCAAACCCACCAGGATGCAGGAGATGGTGTTTACATCAAAACAAGCTGTGGGTGCAGCCCAGTTTACGCTGCCTCCTCCCTCCAGCTACTTGCCTGGTGCATCTCTTGCTTCAGAGAGATGCTCTGTGGAGCATCAAGGAGAGCAGCCGTGTCCTGGGACATCCAGGGGTACCTGGGGGACAGAAGAAGGTGCTGGAGGGAAGCCCTGCAAGCTGGCTGAAGGGGCCTGTTGCCAAGCGGTGGTGAGCAGTTTACCCGGCCTTGCTCCCCTCCAAGCCGGGTGAGCACCATGGGAAGGTAGAGAGAAGCTCCTTCAGCAAGGCTGGGTTCAGGTCACAAGATTAGAAATAACAGGTCACGAGCAAAGCAGCGCAAACAGCCTGGTTCCATCTTGAGCAAGCGTCTGTCGGCTACTGAGCTCTCACCTGGGAGCCCACCAACATGTCCTGATGGTTAGGGGTGAGGGTTCACACCGGCTTCTGAGTGCACCTTCGAGCAGGAGGACATGAGGACACGAGAGAGGCTGGGGGCTGGTGATCCACACCTCCATAGGACAGTGCCGTGCTGAGCAGACCCTCTGAGCTCCTAAGTACAGTCTCTCCTCAATGTAGCCTGAACCCACTTAAAGACCCTCTGCAGTGACCTTGCCATCGGCACCCCACTCTGCTCCAGGCACTGCTTTAATCCTGCCCTTCACTTTCTGCTTCCCAGGAAGAAGGAATGTAGTGCCAGTGACTCACCCTGCATTTGAATGACTTTGAGAAAGGGATGCTGGATGGTTGCTACAATTATTTGGGGCTGCGTGCCCTGGGGTACTTAAAAACTGCTCCACTACTGGTTCTGCCTGCTCTGCTACTGGTTCTGCCTGCTTCTTTTCTTCTTTAGTGGTCCCCCCAACTGTCCAGCTGGACAAAAGTGGTGGGATGAGGTGTGCACAGGGAGCTGTGCCCTATGAATTCCCCAGGGAAATACCCTGGGCACACACTGGAGATCAGAGGCGAGTG
The DNA here is from genome assembly GCA_013400555.1 of Jacana jacana. NCBI lineage: Eukaryota > Metazoa > Chordata > Aves > Charadriiformes > Jacanidae > Jacana > Jacana jacana. Next base: position 231,252 of record VZTM01015143.1, on the reverse strand, counting down.
GTGACAGCACAGGGATACTGACCTGGTGGAAACCACCTGTGGCTCCCACTAGGAAGAGGGAAAGCACACACAGGAACTCTGGCTGTTCCTTCCTCCTGGGGCTGAGGCTGGAAGAACAGTGATACCCCAGCACCGCCCCCCATGACCTGAGCAGGGATAAAATTTAAGGACTGCTGATCTACAGCCAGAATTGAACTGCCACCCTGCTGGGGAGGAGATGCCTTCAGCTCAGCTGTTCGGGCTGTGCCTCTGGGTAAAGCTTGTCAGTCTCGCTTCAGGATTTAGTGAAACGCTTGAGCACAGGCTCAGTGAAATGAAATTAAATTAAATCTCATCCTTACATGTGCTGCTGCACCCAGAGCTGATGTCCTGCCTTCTGATTCCTCAGGTCCTGTAGATTTCAGTGGAAGATAAGGATGTTGAGCACCTTGAAAAATGCCTTGTACCTCAAAGGCTGGGTCCCTGCATATGCAGAACTTGGTTCAGCCCCAGCCTCGCCTCCTCAGCCCCGTGACTCAGGAGATGGAGAAGTAGCACTTCTCAGTGATGAAAAACAAGCTGAAGCGAGGCAGAAAAATCCGTGATAAATTAGTGTGGAAAGTGTTAATGGGGCCAAATGTCCTGGGTTTATTGGATTAGGGAAGTCAAACTAATTTTAAAATTATGCCTAGAGAGTGAGAACCTAGAGATGGGTACCCATTTGTCTGACACGACAGAAAAGTCTTAATGGCTGTCATCTCAGCACATTAGGAGAACGCTGCCAAAGCTCTTGCTGACGAGATGCTTTCTCAGGTATTATTAATTATATTGCCTTATTAGCCAACCCCAGGACGGGGACACACTTTGCATGTTAACTGAAGTGCAATGACCATTTGGCTAATAAGTCTGACTCGGTCTTTTAAATTTTCTTAATGATTAGCAACGTAGCAAAACTGTAACGCTGGGAGATAAAAACAGTGATTCAACGAGCTGCATCTCCAGAACGAGTTTAAACTGGAACTCGCATGTAGCAAGGAGAGATAAAGTGTACAGTCCTAATTACCAGCCTGATGTGACGAGACAAAAGTAAACACGATCTGCGGATTTAACCAACTTGTATGACCCTTTCTTGCATCATCACAGGCGGTAAAAGTGCAGTTGTGATATCTCGACCCAGCGTATCGGCATGGTCCTTCCACTGCCGCCCTGGTGAGGACAGGGGTGGCTGCAGCCTCCAGCAGCACCGGGCTCTGCCCATCCCACCTCACTGCAACCACTGGCAGAAGGGATTTGAGACATCCCAGGGTGAGCACAGCTTTATCTCCAAGGGGGGGGATATACAAATAAATGCAACAGTAAAAGGCGTGTTGTCCAGTTCCGAGGGTCTCTGGTGGGACCTGGAAGGAGAAGACTGAGTTCCCTTATGTACAGAGTGAAGAAGCACAATCTGAAACTCTGGGTCCATCTCGTTAGCCCACAGAATTCACAGCATGCTGGAAGCAGACCAGAGGAAAAAATAAGTAGTGGCATGTAAAGCCTGCTAGCTCTGTGGCTCCTGCTTTGCCAAAAGCTTCATAGAAGTGTGGGATGAAACAAGGAGGGAAAAACCTGGTGAAATCTACACAGGTCTTTCAGCTGACAACCCTTTTTACAGTTGTTTTCCTTATGTGGCTCTGAACCCCCAGGCACATCTTCAGGGAAGTTCAGGAATGCTGTGGGCACTGTTAGTGTTGTGGGCTTTGTTAAACTAATGAATGTGCTACCTTAAGTAATCAGATCAGGAATTCTATTCTCATTCACAAAGACTGGCTGCTGGGGATGGGATGTTGCTAAAAAGAAGGCCCCTCACTGATGAGTTGCTGAAAGCCACTGGCTGATGCCCCTCAGGCATTTGGAAGAAGCTCTGCAGAAGTTTAGCAAAGCAGTTTTGGCCAGCCTTTTGTGTTAAACCACCTGTGTGGCTGTTGCGTGGCCATAGCTCCAGTCATTTCATTTGTATGGACTGGCCTGTGGGGACATCTGGGAACATCTGCCAGCACCCTCTGTGCCACCCTGCCTCTGCTGTCCCATCCTCCTGTTGCTGGAGGGAACCCATCCTGGCTCTGCCCTGGAGCAGGGGAAAATCTGCTTTGAACCCCATCTTTTCCCAAATGCTCCTGCTTCCTGCAGTACCTAGAGAGGTCCCAGCACCAAGTTTTAAGCTGCACCAGCATCCCTGCTGTCCCCCAGCCCCACAGTCTCACCTCTGGACCATTCATTTCAAAGGGATTTAGCTGAGGGGTTTGCACAGCAATTACCACCCATGGAGCAAACATGCCCTGCCAGGAAATTACCCCCCATCTGGAGCTGGGGAAAAAAACCCAACAGGTAAGCCAACACACGCCACAGAAGTTGTTCATTGTCACTTCTATGTATCAGACATAGATAACATTTTTGAAAGCAAGACTACATCTCTTTTGTTGGTTTTGGGTTTTTTTTGTTTGTTTGGTTGGTTTTGTTTTTTACATTCAGAGAATCCATGATAACATTTAGCTGCCTGCAGTAGACACTGTGGAGAGCCTCTGGGCCTGCCATGCTGGTTTCACCTGGGGAGACCAGTTTGCAACAGACAAGACTAATCATTCAACCCAGATCCTGCATCCCAGCTCCACTTTCTTCTGTGCACAGCAGCCTGGGTCCTGCATGCCCCGTGTCATGCCCAGGTCCCCCCACCGCTGCAGCACAGGACAGCATCGACCCAGTTCTCTAGAGAAATCCCAGCAGTCACTCCAGGAAGGCCCATGGGAGAGTCTCAATGTTTCAGTGCACAGACTGGGGCCAGAGGCTTGTCCTAGTGGACCTCATGGCTAGAATTCCAGTCACTTGGAAGGGACCAGAATTTGCTTTAAGGTCCTAAGAAGAGAGTAGAATCTACAAAGGAAAGATGTTCTAGGACATGGAAAGGAGCACAAACCTTCCCTAAGATCAAACCCAGCCTATGATTCCCCATGGTTCATCTTATGATGGTTCCATTTGACCCGGTTATCCAGTTCCTGTGCTTTTCACTGTGTTCCATCCTCTGTTACACTATGTTTACCGCTTCACTGGCAGTCACCGTGACCGAGCAATGCTGGTGTTTCACCTCTAAATAAATAATGAGCTTCTATCCTGAGAAAGTTGCTAGAAAGTAGCCTGGCATCACAGCAAGGAATATGCAAATCTTAAAAGTCAAGCAGTCAGAGAGCAGGCATTTACAGTGATTCCAACATATCTCCCCAAAAAAAGGAAGAAAAAAACCCTTGCAGTTTGATTTTGTCCCGTAAAAGTATCTTGTAAAGAAGCAAAACAAGCACAAACAAGGCTGTAGAAACAACACAACCTCCTGCTTGCAGGCTGTCTTGGTTGAAGCACATCCAGCCAGCAAAACCTTACATGGTGCAAGGTAGGGGTCAGATCGGTGGGGCACCTTCCAGTGGCAGTGTCTGTTTCCCCTTATCATGAATCGTTATGGAACTGGGAACCTGAGCTGAAGCTGGAACTGGTCTAAGCGTTGTACAAAAGGAAGAGGAAGCAGAGGGTGGGAGAAGAGGAGCAGCGAGGGAAGGTGACGTGGTGATGGTCACACTGTGGGAGGGATGGCAGCAGGACTCATCGTGTGGTCAAGGACATTGTCCTGGTTTGAGGTAAAACAGAGCCAATTTTACTTTTTCAGCTGGGCCTCTTCTAACTAAACTCTGAAATTAACAGCATGTTGTTCAGAAACTGTTCCCTCTCAGGTTGCTCAGACCTGATCACACCAAGGATGGTGCAGAGAAGCCCTGGCTTATGCTGATTGCTGGAACAACCAAGGGCAGGGAATTCCCTTATTTGCCCCATTGGAGGGTGGGAAGCGGAAAAACATCGAGGGGTCACCCTGTGGGGAGGAACAGCCAGGACAGGTGACCCAAACCTGACCAACTGGGGTGTTCCATCCCATCCACATCATGCTCAGTAGAAAAGCTGAGGGATCAAAGGGTCAACTCTTCCTTCAATGGCCGACGTCTGAGGACCCTGTCTGTTTGTCTGCCTCTGATCCTGATCCGAGCATTCCTGACTCCAGAGCTGGAATCCAGCTCCTGTTGGTCAACGAGTCCAGTTTGGAACTTTTCCTGATGCTGCTGGTGACGTGGTCGTCATCCTGGGAGCTTCATATAGTTTTGTATTGACTGTATACTTTTTTTTCCTTTCTTTCATATGTTTCAATTTTTCTTTCTATTATTTATTATATTATTATTATTTATATTTTCATTAAACTAGTATATATTTTTTTCTAAACTCCCAAATCTCTTTAATCCCTTCCTCTCCTCTCTTTTTCTTGGGGGGGCGGGGGGGGGAAGGGAGGGATCATCATCTGGTTGATTGGTCAAAACACTACAGGCATGCGGTGTCTTGTGCTGCAGCAGGGACATAGGAGGGAGGAAAGAGGAGGTAAACAGTCTGGCTGAAACAGAATTAAAAATAATGCACACATCAGCCCAGCCAGATTTTCCAAGATTTTCTTAAAAAATGTCGTGACTCGAAAACACAGACAGCAAAGCAAGCGGGGTGCATCCCAGCCGATCCAGGTGGGATCCACCTTTTTCCTCTGCACGGGCAAGAATAAGGGGGAGTCCGCTCAGTCTGTTTTCCTTAGCACCTCGAGTGACCGGTGCCGTGTGCTGGTAGCACAACTGCACGGGCAGTTGGTCTCTGAAGGCATCGGGTCGCTCAGCAGAAGGAAGCAAGAAGCGTGGGACATAAAGTTGAAAACATGAGGCTGCAGCATCACCTGACGTAGCCCGTCCTCCCCTCCCACCCTTTTCCTTCTTTCCAGTCACCCTGTTCAATGTAATGCGTTGCCAACTGGTAAGATCATCGTCCCACCGGGCTCTTCCTGTATTCATCCTGTCCTTTCCGTGGCTCTTCACACAGCCCGGTTGTACCGAGTATTTCAGAGAAAAACATCTGTGGCTCAGGGGTGTGAGCCCCAGCAGCCAGAAGGCATCTGATGGATGGATGGATGGATGGATGGATGGGGCCTACTGCTCTGCCAGCTGCAAGGTTTTTATGAAATGAGACTTTTGCCCAACGTTCTTCCTGCGGCACCTGAAGGAGGTGTGAGGTCCGTGTTCATGCCCTCCTTTTCTGGGTGTGCGGCAGTGTCTATGCCTCCTCGCTGCCTCGCAGGTCTTCCAGCTCAGTCATGGCTTTGGCTGGGAGCTTCTTGCGGCGGAACACGGCTGCGATTTCCTCAAAGGACTTCCCTTTTGTCTCTGGGACTTTGAAGTACGCGAACAGAAAGAAGACTAGAAGCAGAGCTGCGAAGATCGCAAACACGTAGGGTCCGCACAGGTCCTGCGGTGGGGGAAGTGAGGAGAGGGGACACCACCATCAGCACCGCAGGGATGGCTTTTCCTTCCTACCCCGGGTGGCTGAGGTGCCCGGAGGGTCTTGGGGATGGAGACCTGGGAGGCACAAATCCTGTACCACATTTTATATGTTTTTAGAGGGATTTCTTACCGCTATGTACTGGAAACACATTCCCACGATGAAGTTGCAGGCCCAGTTGCAGAAGCCGGCCACGGCGATGGCGGCCGGGCGCGGGCCTTGGCTGAACAGCTCGGCTACGATAAACCAGGGGATGGGGCCCGGCCCGACTTCGAAGAAGATGACGAAGAGGAAGATGGCAACCATGCTGACATAGCTCATCCAGGCAAAATCGCTCTGCAAGAGGGTGAGCTCGGTCATACAGGCCCAAGGTGACTCATTAATTATCACTAATTACTTTAACTAGGCTTCTTTTGCAGAAATTTCTTTCTGTTCAGACAAGTGGGGACTGGATGTGCGTAATTAAAGCTCTAAACTCATGTGCTGGGTGCTGGCTGGGCATGAGATGCAATATTGTCGCTTGGAAGGATGTTGGAGCATAAATCACTTCTCCTTGCCTGCAGCCTGGCCAGGAAGAGGCAGAATGGGCTTTTCTTTAATAACCAGGGTGTTTGGCAAAGGAGACCACGCCTTATCTGGTTTTGCATCTTGATGAGGGCTCACACCAGGAGTTTGGACTGACTTTGACGGGAGCCGGCTCCATCTCTTGCCTTTCCTGCCCCATGTCTCACAGCCTGACCCCTCTCCCAGTTGTCAGAAGAATTTGTCCCTTTTTTTGATGACAAGATGCTGGTCTAGCATCCTTACTCCAAGCCAACCCTCCAGGTTGAGGGTGTAGGGCATGTGGAGATATGCCCTGGGTTTTCTTAGCAGGCATGGGATTATGCTGTGGGAATAGCACAGTTGCTGTGTAAGGAGCTGAGTTTGTCATCGGGCTCAGGGAGGAGAGAGGGGACACATGTTCTTTCTAGCAGCATTGGGGTATCTCAGGGGCCAAAGAGTGCAACATCCTCAGGTACTGCTGTCACTAGAGGTGGCTTTAGCTATGGCCACTTTGAACCAAGACAAATGTTTTCTGGACTTCTTTGAGGTGAAAATGCAAAACTTTCACTTTTAAAGGGTCGTTTGTCTTCTCCTGTTTGCAAACCATGGAGTAAAAATGGAGAGAAATCCTTACCAGGAGTACAAGTCCGACTGTCATGGCCACGGCGCTTATTAACATGCCCATCAAACCAGCCAGGAACAGGGACCGCCTGCCCGTCTTCTCCACCAGAAAGACCTGTAGAAACATGCGTGCCACCGTTCTCAGGAGGTTCAACCAGGTCCACGAGCAACAACGAGCAGCCTGTTAGTGCTCCCTCACCGCACTCCTGCCCTTTTACCTCTCATGGTAGAGATTTATGTGCTTTCATCTTTCCAAGTGTCAGAAACTCTGCCGGTGGCTGTTAGGGAGCCAGACTGAGCAGTTGTCCTGCCAAGGGCAAGGCAAACCCATGTATTCTCAGAGCTCATGCATTTCCAAGCTCTCAGGACTTCCCACTGCTCCTACACATGTATTGCTGATTATGGGGGTTTTTCCCTCCTAGGTCTGCATTAGTTTGGGAGCAACCTTCCAAACGCAGCCTGTATCAAGTCACATCACGCGCCATTGCACCTTACATGTCTCATGGCAGGGAGAATTGTGTAGCTGCTGGAGTTGGGATTTTTCTTCCAATTGCTCCCAGACTCCTTTTGCTTCCCTGGTAGCCACAAGACTTAGCTTGCTCCTTCTCAGCTCCTCTTGGTGGACTCAAGCCATCTCACCCAACTTTGGCCATGTAAGGCTGTACTAACTTCACCCAATGAGGAGGTGTAGGTAACTCCAGAGGACAGCACATCTGGCTTGCCCTAAGATACCTGCCTGCTCCTTCCCCTCTGTTCCAAAGGACACCTTTGGCCATCAGCTCAACCTTTCCTTTCCACAACAGCAAGTGATTTATGCTTCCAAGAGACTATCTATTCCTGGGAGCAGTTCATCCTGCAGACTCAAGAAGCTGCCAAGGTCCACCCTGAAGTTGGTGCTTCTGCCTTTTGATCGGGGTCTGTCATTTATTGATAGATGTGGGTAATTTTTAAGTGCTCATGGCCAAAAGAATCAAAGATCACATCCTGCAGGCTGCAAGTCACACAGCTCTGGGGTAGAGATTGAACTACAGGAGATCCTCCAAGCTGGAGGAAGTGAGCTGCATGATTCTGTGCCTCGTTTCACAATAAACATCACGTTTTCTCCTCTGTGCAGGACCTGTGACGGCCTTCCTCTGAAGCAGGTTTCTGCCAAGACCTCCTATCTCATGCATGCTAGACTAAGACCTCCTAGAGCTGCGTATTTCCACCCTGCAGCTAGTCCTGCTTCGTGGTGGGTAGAAGTCCTTTGCTCCCTAAGCCTCTCTAGAGACAGATGGGAAAATGGGCTTGGTGTTTCCTGATCTTCTCATATTAATGGCCACATTTAAAAAAAATAATTGCCTGCTGATAAGGAGATTATGTTAATACTCTGAGGAGTGAGACAATGAAGGCAAGGACTGAAAACTATCCTTTTATTGCTGTGGAGTGCTGCCCAGATAGGAGGAGGAGAGGTGTGAGATTAATTTATTACTGTGGAATAGCTTTTGGCTCTCACTCCTGCTGTGTACATAGAGAGAACAATCTGAAAGATAACAGGTAAGAGGGAGATTGTGGGCTGCTGGATTTGCCATCACAAGCCCCAGGGGGTAGAGGACCTGCCGCTATTCAGTCTCAAAGGCCACTTTTAGTTTTTTGGGGGGGTAAATGCTGAGCTACCAGAGCTTCCCTGAGCATGGTGACACAGCTTTCTCTCACGAGGCATTGAACAGTGCTGTTTGATAGCACCAGGGCTTGATTTTTCAAACAAGCCTTGCCCGGGGAATGATTTTTTTTTGCCCTGTAAGGTGTGCAGGGTCAGTCCTACAAAACTGCAGATCCCAGCCCCAGCTCCAGGATAAAACTGTATTTCCAACCCCCCTGTTATAGCTTACAGTGGTTTCGTGGTCTGAGGGGCAGCAACGTTTACTTACAGAGATAACAGTGAAGACTGTGTTCACCACTCCAACGCCAATGGTTGCGTAAACTGGTTGGTCAACTCCGGCTCTCTCGAAAATGTTTGTAGAGTAGTAAAAGATCTATCAAAAATACATTAGGATGAAGGATTAGGTAACAGGGCTGGTAGGACTTTTTGTTCTCTGGAGGGAAGGGTTGCACTTGCTTGGCTGAGATGTGAAGTAATTTAATTATGATTACTTTTCCAACTTTTTAATGGCTTGTTGTAGTAATTAAAGCTGAAGCTTTCAAAGCAGCCTGAGGGAGTTCAAAATCCTATTGAAATTCCCCTCCAGAGCTGTTGCATTTGCACATTTTAAGCTGGGTTTTTTTGCATGTAGTCCCATGTTTAATATCGAAAAGCCAGATCACCAGTACTGAGCACTGGAGACAGATTCCTTCATAGGAGTGAGATTTAAATGAATTTTAAAATACTTTTGCTACGTTACATTGGAATTACTGCAACTGCTCCCTCCTCTCAATGAATAACCTTTGTGAAGTTGCCACCAGGCTTCCAAAGCTTTGGGTCTTGGCCAGTTTCAAAAAGGAGGCTCCATGCTTCTAGATATAAAATGATAATTTCTGGTATCCCGGGAGATGCTGCAAAACCTGTTTGGCTAAAAATAGCTAAAAGATGGGGATTATGTGGTTCCTGGGATGAGCAGGTAGTCATTAAATAAGAGACCAAACTGCTGACACACTCAGGCTTGAGGAGGGTCATGAGAGAGCTCAGTGTGAACTGATGGTTGATGGTTGGACTCGGTGATCTGAAAGGTCCCTTCCAACCTAGACAATGCTATGATTCTATGGCCTGCTGTGCCAGCTGGTTTCATAATGAACTCCCTTGCACCCTTCTCCCTTCCTGCCCTCCCCCACCAGCTTGGCCGTAAGTTCCACCTTCAACACCAATGGTGGTGGCCAAGGAGCCTACTGCAGTCATGAGAAAGCCCTTTTTTCACCCCTGGATGGCTTGGATGGAGCCAGCATTGCCTTTTCACGCTCGGTGTGGATTTCTTTAAACGTCTTGGGAGACTCACCGCGTTGATTCCCGAGAACTGCTGGGAGATCTGCACCATCAGCGCCACGATGACAGCCTGCCTGTACTTCGAAGAGGTGAAAAGCTGCCTTATGGAGACTTTCTTTTCACTAGCAGCTTCTTGCTTTTCCTTTTCCATCTCGGCGATCTCTTTCATCGGGTCACAGTTTCCTCTGAGCCTTTTCAAACCTTAAGGAAAAAGAAGATCGACGCTTTATTTTCAATGGTGGATGAGGAGTTGAGTAAGAACCAGAATCTCTCTAGCCAAAACTCAGGGTAAGACAGCCCCAAGGATGGCTGCCTCCTCTTGTCCTGAGGACTCCTGTGGCACATCAAGCCCCAAAAGTGTGTCTGTGTGGCAAGGGGCACATTAGTTCTTTGAAAGAACTGAGACACCGCACTCAAGCCTCACCTGTCTGTGTGTAATACCATGTAGAGTATAAAAACAACTCCAGACAAACCCAGGGTGTGTGTCTTACTTTTTTTAGCTTCTTCCACCTTCCCCAGTTTGATGTAAAGGTATCGGGGGCTCTCAGGGCACAGTAAGAGCAGGAAGAACTGCAGGAGGGCAGCCACACCGGACAGACCCAGGAGCAGGGGCCACAGCTTGTCATTGCCCAGGAGAAAGTCTAGTCCGAGGACCTGGAATAATTGAGGCACATGTGAATGGTTTATCTTGCATTCTGAAAAAAAATAAAAAGAAGACCACTTGACCACTACAGCATTTTGACTTTGGGACAACCCTCTGTAAGCCCACCCCACCCTGGGGTGACTTGGTCCTCTTTAGGACGTGCAACTGGCAGGAGACCTGTGCCTGGCCAGAACCACTTAGCAAATACAGACATGCTGGTGAAATGTTTTCTCCTCAGACCTTGCTATCCTGGGTTTTTAGGGTATGTTTTTTATGGGTGTATGTGTCCTAAGCACCTCCACAAAGGTGCAGAGCTCGGATGAAGGTCCACGCAGTGTGGGATGCCCCAGTTGCCTGGTCACTAACCAGCACAGTCTGAGCACTGGGGCTGCAGCTCAGCAAATAGGCTAACTGGAGCTCTAATTCAGTGTGTCATTATGGCACTGAAAAAGCTGCTCCAGAGGGGCTGTGTGGACTTACAACCTTTTCCTTCCACAATTCCAAGCATTATTTGTATTCCCACAGGCAGTGAAGCCAGCAGGACCTACCTTGGGAGCTTTTTTTTCCCCTATGATCTGTCCAAAATCTTGGTTAAATCCAATTAGATGAACTGTGTGGTTACATTAAGTTTTTCTTGGATGTGTTAGCTCTCTCTATATTTATGTGCCAGCCCGTCACGTAGCTGGGATTCCTGCCATGGTGGGCAATGCTGATGGAGGTGCTGGACTCCCTGCTTCTTGATGAAGCTGTTTTTGGGTAGTATCAGGGGTCTCATGTTCAGGATCCAACCTAACTCAGATGAGATGGGTGCAAAAACTTTGCAGGGGAGGGGAGAAATTGTTCACAGAAGTACTTTTTATTTCAAGAGGAGTCTCTTTTAAGGACGTTTCTGACTCAAGGTAGGAGTTGAATCTCATTAGAGTGGATTACTTCTCATTCTCCTTCAGTTTTGGGGTGGAATGATGAGTTATACCTCAGCATATCCCTGGGATGTCCCTAACCTCTGAAATACCCTCTCTGGACTCGTGTGCTTTTCTTCTTACCTGGCTGATGAGGATTCCTGTGACGATGGCAAGCTGGTGCAATGTCCCCAGCGCTCCTCGAAGGGCCGTGGGAGAGACCTCACTGACGTACATGGGCACGAGTCCGGAGGAGAGCCCTGCACAAAGCACATGTGGGTGTCATCTCTTCTAGATGTCAGCGGCTCAGCAACCAGCAGAAACCACTTCCCCAACGGGAAAGGAAGATGGAGCCCGTGTGCTGCATCCCACATCCCACCCAAGTCCCTCGTGCCTGGCTGGGAACCGTCCTGACCCTGCTGCAAAGGTGCTCAGATCCCCCCAGATTCCTGAACTGGGAAACCTTTACACTTGAACAGACACGTAGGAACACGGAGCAGATATTGTCTGCTGGGAGAAGGTATCACAGAGCAAAGAGCTATCTTAAAACTTGCCTTGAACCTTCGGAGGGGAGTGTTGCATTTGCATACCAGTAACAGTGATAATGAGCTGTTAGTTCTAAGCTAATTCCTATGTGATTGCATATCCTTTGCCTGCTGTCTTATCCTTGCTGTGTACAGCGCTCCTGTGCTATGTGCTAGATAGTACTGTTGTCTAGGGAACCTGGAAACAGCATGTTACAACAGCCACCACCAAACCAAGCCTTGAGATACGGAGGAGGGACTGGCTCCGTTCTAGGATATATAAAATAAACTGATTTCCTGATAGAACCAACCCAAACACCTCTGGGAAAGATCCTGGATTGAGAAGGACAGACAGAGGGGGAAGAAGGGAAACTCCTACCTATGAAATCCCTTTGGAACAAAAAAAAAAAATAATTAATTAATTAATTAAAAACAGAAGAAACCCTGATTGTGGCCCTGGAGCGATGCAGCACCCACCACCCTGCTAGGGGATAGACGGTCCTGCCTGGACTTACCGCAGTACAGCCCCGTGACGGCTCTCCCGGCGATGATGAGGATGTGAGATGGCCCAAATTTTGCCAACCCCATGAGGAGGTTCCCGATGATGGAGAGGACGTTCACCACCAGCATGGCTTTCACCCTGCAAAGCAGCAGCAGCAGAGCTCGTTCTGGCCCCTCTCTCAGCCCAAACGGACATGGTGACATACAATCAGAGCTATTAAGTGACTTAATCAGCACCACAGGGGAAAAATAATGATCAGAGGCACTGAAAAAGTATCAGACAGGGGTGCAATCAGAGCAGCTAAAAGTGTATTCTACATCCCATGCAGATGCCATTCGGGTGCCCTCTCTCCCCTTTTGCCGCAGAAAGAAAGGGGAGGGAATTGGGAAATTAGTCAGGGCTGCTCATCAGCTGCTTGTCTAAAGTGCTAAAAGTTGCAATAAAAGGTCTGGTTTATAACTGGGGATTTTAATCAGCCAGACCTTTGTGACGATAACAGCATTTTGGAGGTTTGGGGGTTGGGTTTTTTTTTCCATTTAATTGGGGGAAAATAACCCAAATTGTATTTCTATGGGGAAGAAACAGTTCTAGGGAAAAAAAAAAAGAAAAATCAAACAAGAGAAGGCTTGGGCTGTGGCACACGAGTCAGAGCACACAAGGTCCTCTCACCTCCCCAGCCGGTCACCGATCCACCCCACGGTGAAGGAGGAGACCATGCCACCAATGGCGAACACTGAGACGGAGAGGGACCAGTACATGGTGAGGACGAGGTGCGGGGAGGTGCCCAGGTCCTCCTCGCTGGTGTCAGCCGGGGGTGTGAACGTGCCCTCGGTGCTGCCCCAGGGCTTTGTGACAGGGACAGTCTCATCCTCCCCAAGGGTGTTGGTGGCATGTCTGTCCAGGGGGGCGATGCCCAGCACACGCCCATAGTGGGCTTCTATCACCTGCGACGGGCACAGAAGAAAAAAGCCGTCGGCTCAAATCTGTAACCGCCCCCCGACCCCTCTTTGGGGTTGTTTTCTGCCCTGGGAAAAGCTTTTCATCACAGGCTCTGCAGGGGTGAAATCTTGGGGTCCCCCAGAACTCCCCAGCACCCAGACCCCCAGTGGGGGGGACCGTGAGGGTGTGCATGGAGCATCCCCCCCCTTGACTGGTGCTGCCTCCCAGGGATGGGGTGAACACGGTGCCTGGATTTGGCACCTAAGGAGAGGTGCCATCCCTCAGTCTGGGCACAGGGACTGGGTTGCAGTGGGGGTGGCAGCATGTTGTGCAGAGCCCCTCTTCTTTTGATGGGGGGGTGGCAGTGAGGGGTCCTTGCTGTTTGCCCACCCCGCTGCCTTATCGTGGGGGCTTTGTGCTGCAGGAGATAGAGCAGCTGGGGAAGGTCCCTTCTGAAAGGGTCAAACCAGCCCTGGCTGCCCTAAAGCCCTCATCCCTTGGTCATGCATGGCTTGGGGGGGTGCTTAGCTTACCTTCTGGGGGGCGTTAATGACACCCAGGCTGTAGCCATACTGGAAGAAGCCCAACACCGCGGTGAAGACGGAGAGAACCAGTGTTCCCGTCAGGTGCTGGGGGAGGAAGCAGAGAACAGCCTCACCCCACTATCCTAGCCCTGCCCAAACCCGGGGCGGGGAGGTGGGGGGTGGCACCCCATCCCTGTCCCAAGGGACTCTTCTGCCCAGGATGGTGGCACCCCAGGATGCTGTTGCAGCATCTGAAGGAGAAGGCAAAGCTCCTGGCGACAAGCAGGATCAGGCTCCCAGGACAAAGTGATGTTGCCCCCACAAAGCAAGAGCGCACGGGTGGCATCACCACTCAAGCAGAACAGCCCAGAAAAGAAAAATACCAAAACTGTGTTTTTCAGCAGTGCCATTTCAAGTATTGTTTCCTTTCCATCACACTTAGAATTACCTGACGAGGTGATGGAGCTCCTCAAAATAAAAACCAACCCCTTGACCCCTTTGCCCCTGCGCTCAGTGCACAGACAACACAGAGCAATTCATTAGGGGAGGGGGTTTTGGTGGTTGGTGGTGGTTTTGGTCTCGACCAGCAATAAATACCATCACTCAGCCTGCAGAAATACCACCCAGCAGTAGTTACCTTCTCTGCTTGCATTTTGCTTTTCTTGTCCATCCTGCAGCTCCTCCTTTGTCTTCCCGGGAGCAGTCACTGTCCTGGGCTGGGGAACTGAGGTGGGACCCTGGGCAGGAAAGGAGGGAGAGCAGGGCTGGAATGAAGGCAAGAGGGATCAGGAGGACTGGCTGTCTGGTGCGCTGAGAGATGGGACTATATTGGCTCTGGAGTTAATGAGAAACCCAAGCCACGCTCGCCTCAGAGCAGCCGCTACCAATCCTGGAATTTGGGAGGACAAACGAAGCAACGGGAGAGACCGGTGACAGCACAGAGCAGACCTGGGAAATCCGAATGATCCAGCTCAAAAGCCAATTTGGGGCTGGCCCGCAGTGGAACGGTCTGTGATGTGACATACCAGGGACCTGGGAACACGCTGCAGCCCGTTTCGAGATGGTCGGCACCTTTTCTTGGCTTCTCTGCTGGGTTGATGTGCTCCATTGCTGACGTACTCACCTCTTGCTGAATTCTCAAGAAGAAACCTTTCCAGCATATGGAGCAAAGATGCTAGAAATTGATGAGTGTTTGGTTTAGATAGCATGTGGTCACCTGCTTTAAAATGTATGTTTGTGTGTCTATAACATACACAGCCAAACATACATCAATGAAGACATGTAAAGGTCTCCCTCTCTTTATATATATATACATACATACCTGCAGGTATCTATACTGCTCGTACAGCCCTGTATGTATACATCCTGAGCCTTCAGAGGAGATGCTGTGTGTGGATATGGAGGTGCNCCCGAGTATTACAATAACCCCATTTTTATACAATATACCCCAGTATACACCCCATTTTTCATTAAAAAAGCCCACCGAGGCATGAAGGCTGAGCTTCTCAGCACCACCAGCCGGTTGCTGTGCCCCGGCAAATGCCCCCGATGCTACCAGGTATCTGCTGATGCTGCCAAATACCGCAGCCCTTTGGCTTTGGCTCGGCTTACACGGCAGCGGTGGACTTTGCACATCAGCACAAGCTGGTCTGAGCTGGTCCTTGACATCGTTGGCGAGAGGAGCCGCCGGGCCAGGGCGGATGGTGGCATCCATAGGAGATACGTCAAAGTCTGAATCAGCCCAGAAGGTGATTAATGCTCATTACCCTCCAGATAAGTCCCTGATGGGTCTGGCAGCAGCGAAGTTACAGCGGATGATGCTGCCAGTCAGCTGCGCTTCACATGGGCACAAAGTGTACTTCCTAGAGGGGAAGAAGGAAAGAAAAAAAAAAGAGAAGAGAAAAGATGAACAGGACCACTCAGCTTCTAATCTTTGCACTGGTCTCCTCTGCTGAAGTAAAACTTTAACTGGAGGAGAGAAAAGTTCATTGCTTTAACGCAGGCATTGATTCCAGCCCCAGCGCCTGCATTCCCCGTGGGCTGGCGTAGCTGCAAGGGGGGAGGGCCCCGAGGCTGAGCTTTTTGAAGTTCTTTTTCCCCAATATTTGTCCTTCCAGCTGAGATCTTTGTCCATGGTGTTTGTTTGCCCACGGTGGACGGAGACCCAGGCATTTACAAGCACCGCTTTTTTTTTTGCACGGTGGAGGTTAAATGCCTCCACGCAGTGGGGGGAGGATTAGGCAATTAACAACCTGCTCAGGTTTGACTGGGAATAAATAAAAGAAAGAGAGCCCTGACCCAGAATCCCAAACTGGAACCCTTGAGGCACCATGAAACTCTTGGACCGATGTCCCCTCTGGGATCCCCATCCCATCATGGGTTCCCAGCCAAGGGAGGATGATACTGTCCCCCCCTACTCTTACCAGCCCCCCAGAGGCAGTTTGAGGGGACAAAGGCCAGCCTCACACCAAAAGGAGAGAGCGGGGTGGCCTTGCCCTAGCTTGTAGCCTGTGTGTCCTCCCTGCTGCTGCTAACAGAGCAGAGCGTTCTCTTACACCAGCTTCCCAAAGAGGGGGTGCAGAGCAGCC
Organism: Jacana jacana; assembly: GCA_013400555.1. Taxonomy (NCBI): domain Eukaryota; kingdom Metazoa; phylum Chordata; class Aves; order Charadriiformes; family Jacanidae; genus Jacana; species Jacana jacana. The sequence continues at coordinate 215,149 of VZTM01015143.1, read as the reverse complement.
AGGGCAGTGATGGGGAGGCAGGGGGGAGCATCGATCACCTCCCCAGGAACGGCTTGGTGGCTTCCATGGAAACCTGGAAGCCCTGTGGCCACCAGGTCTGCTGGCAAAAAGCATGTTTTCCTGGGGCTCTCCCATCCCTTCCTGGCCCCTCTTACCCTCTCCCTGTGGGGCTGGATGCTGTGAGCAGGGGCCTGAAGCTGCCTCTCTTCTTGTGTGCTTATGCCTTGACCAGAACCATGACCCTGTGGCAGTTTAAGCATGTATTTAGCTCTCAGTGACACTAACAGATTCAAGCCCCTGTGTTTTTCTGAACAGAGGGTCCAGATGGGGATGTGCCATTCGCAGAGGCCACCTCCGGGCTGCTCCCAAGGCTCAGGGATGGGAACAGTCGGTGTGCCTCCTGCTGGAGGCACTTCCCAAAGGGTCTCTCAGAGAACTGCACCTTGACTGTCCGCTTGGAAATCTGAAGGAAAACGCTCCTACTGCCATGCCTGATGCCACCAGGATGAATAATCAGCCTGTCTAATCTCTGGCGTGTTTGATGGCTGGTTGTGGGACCGTAGAGTGCAGATACCACCACAGCACAGCTCAGGAGCAATACCAACCTGTCCCACGGCCAACGAGTCTCACAAGGAAGCAAAGTCATTTGGCCAAGGGCACAGAGATCAAAAGAGCAAAGGGGAGATGACATCTTCCTTTCAGGGCCAGCCCTGCCATCCTCATCCTCACCTGGCAGCTTGCCAGCCTGGAACTCATTTGTAACTTGGCCATGTTTGGATGATCTTTGAATATTGTCTGAGTGTAACAAGAGCACGTGTGCTTCATGTGGTTTGTACACACAGGGCTTTCCTGACCAGGGCAAACAGCAGAGAGATTCATCCCGCAGTTATCCCGGGAACAGGGTGTGACACAGTGCTGAAACACGCAGATGACAGATGATGTGGGGTCTCCACGTGGGTGGCTGAGCACTGCCATGGATCCAGCCTGAGGGCATTGCTGCCCTTCCCAGGTAAAGCACAGAAGAAGCACCAATGTCACCATTTTCAGGACAGCAGCACACAGCGTACCCCTGTTAGCGCCCTGCCCAGTGCCACACGGTATTGTGGCTTTTCCCCAGGGCTCCTGGCAAGAACCTGCCCCAAAGTGTTCTCCTATCACCTTCTCATAAAATCATAGAATTGTCTAGGTTGGGAGGGACCTTTAAGGTCACCTAGTCCAACCATCACCCAGTCCAACCATCACCCTAACTCTGATAAAACCCCCATCACTAAACCATATCACCAAGCGCTGTGTCAACCCCGCCTTTTAAATACCTCCAGGGATGGATACGTGCCAGGAATCCCTAAGAGCATCCAGCCCCTTTGCCCCAGGTGGCTGCCCCTTGCAGCACAAATCTTAAGGTTTCGGGATGGGCATCACTAAACATGATTTGCCAACAGCAGTGCTTGTGGTATCGCTCATACGTTACTTATTAATGAAGCGTAAGAGCTGCGTGTAACGCTACCGTCCCGCGGCGTTGCCACGCGGTGTTGCCTACTATATGTTGTGTTTACTAGAGCTGGTGTTGTTTCTAAACCTGCTGCAATGAAAGGTTAAAGCTTATGGCTGGGCTTTGCTTTTGAAGAGCTGAAGGCGCTGTCTACGTCGGGTGGAAGTAATTTAAAGACTCCATAAGGAGAGTGAGGGCTTTCTCTGCAGCTGGGGCAATTTGGACACCCGTTTTACTGCCCTTGGATCATGTCCAGAGGCAGCTTTGAAGTTACCAAAAAAACCCCCAAACAATAAAAGGGGAAAAAAAAACAACAAACCGAAACAAAAAGTCAAAAGCTGACCAGATGGTCATGTTGTGGCTCTCCAGGTAAGAGCCAGCTGATGAGACACATCAGAGGTTGGCACAGAAGGAACACGATCCAGGTTCAGTTCCTCTCTCTATATATGCACAGCAGCCAGGAAGGGCAGCAGGACTGGGGCAACCTGCGGGACAGGGGCTTCAGGAGAACTGAGAGAGAGAATTTGGTGCATTTACAGCACAGGTGTATCGGTGTGTTGGCCTCCTACCCAACACTACCAGGCTACCAAGAGTGGTGCCTCCATCTCTGGAGACGTTCAAAACCCTGGCCTCCTACCCAACCATACCAGGCTACCCAGAGTGGTGGTCTCCATCTCTGGAGACGATCAAAACCCTGGCCTCCTACCCACCCGTACCAGGCTACCCAGAGTGGTGGTCTCCATCTCTGGAGACGTTCAAAACCCACCTGGACACGTTCCCGTGCAACCTGCTCTGGGTGGACCTGCTCTGGCAGGGGGATTTTGGACTAGGTGATCTCCAGAGGTCCCTTTCCAACCCTGTAACATTCTATGATTCTGTTGATACCCTTTCAGCAAAATCCAGGTAGGTGGCTCATCACCCTGGGTACAGGCACAGCATGGTGTAAAGGTCCACCCCACACTGCTGTGAAGCTTCAGTCCCTTCTGCTGCTCGCTCCCAGCCTACGTGATGCTCACCTTGGCCCCAGTCACGCAGTACCACTGCACAAATTGTTCCATGAGCAGCAACGGACCCGCACCGGCTCAGGCTGAGACACGGAATCAACAGCACAGCTTCTAACATTCCCAGAAACCAGCCCAGCTCCGGGGCCAGGGTTGCCTTGAGGCAACCTTGGGGCAACCCCCTTTCTGTTCCAAACCACATAATATGATCAACTCCAAAACCATCTCACAACAAGAAAAAACAGGCATTTGCTGATCACTGCCTGAAGCAGGTTTGAAAACACACTCAAATTCCCATGAGTAGCTGTTAGAGCCTCACCTTGGAGCATNTAATAATAATAATAATAATAATAATAATAATAATAATAATAATAAATAATTGTGGGTTGATTTTGTAGAAGAGCAGAAGTTTTCAGGCAGTGATGGTCCTCTGAGACACCCCTCAGCTGCAGCCCGGCAGCATCGCGGGTGACATGCCCCCCTGCACTCATCCTGCCCAAACCTACCGTTGTCCTGAGCCCCTCCAGGCAAAGGGCATGGTGACACGGAGCCCCAGAAAAGCCACTTCACCTCCCTGACCTGCTGACTGTCAACACCCCGGCTTCTCTTTACAAAAATGCAAAAGCTGTGGCTTAATGTTGAAGTTTTGTGTTTTACTGTCTTGGCACCAGAAATGCATTTGCTCCGTGGACACAATCCATAGACAAACCAGTGTAAATATTGGCTGCTTCTGCTTTTTGTTCCAAATCACAGTTTTAAATAAGACCTTCATGAACTACTTTTATGCTTAAACACAAAGACTCCCTTCTATATTGTCGCTGCATCAAAACAACTCACCAGAAACATAAAAGAAACAAACCAACCATCCAAAGCTCTCTATTCATCACTTCAAAGGGGACCAAAAAAATTAAAAAGCTGTTAGTTTGCATTATAATAATAAGCTCTGAGCTGTATTTTATTTATATTTTAACCATGGTGAAAATACAACGAGCTGGTGGCCATCGGTGTCATCTGTGATGGCACTTGTGTGGGGATTTTAATTCCAGTATTGCATTTTTATGGCCACCACTACGTCCCTCAGGGTGTATAGCCAGAGGTGCTGCTGCCTGGGGGCTGAGCTGGACCAGCAGGAGGATGCCCAGTGCCCGGTGGGTGAAGAAGGTACCTGCAAAGCATTGCCCATGGCTTGGGTACCCTGCCCATGGTCCTCTGGAGGCTGCATCCTGCCCGAGCATCCCTCCACAGGCCATCCCTGCGATGCCCGGGCTGTGCGGGTACCACTGTCCCACGAGATGCTTCACCCCATCCCGTCCCAATCCCCACCCACCCAGCCAGCAATCTCTTACCCTTGATAAAGATTCAAGTTTGACCAAATCCTGTTGATTTAATCATTTTTTAATAAAGCCATCGTTACTGAGTACACCAAGATTGCCAGTTAAGCTCTCTATATGTCGCTGGAGGTAACAGCGCTGTGATCGACAGCGGAACGGAAGAAATAAAAATAAAATAAAATAAAATTTAAAAAAATAAACCAAACCAAAACCAAACCAAAACAAACCCCAACCGAAACGAGGTAGGTTAAAACCAGCAACACAACAGACCTTGTTATGCGACACCCCAACACCACAGGCGGCCATGCTTGCAGCTACTGAGAAAGAAAACCCCAGATACGCACCGAAAACGGAAATCAACTGAGCAGAGTTTATAAGGACACGATTCAACCCGAACTAAACACACACACACGGTTTCGGCACAGATGTTGTCTTTCACTGTATGTTGGGTAATTCCTAGGGAGCGGAGGGGGTGGAAAACGAGTAGAGATTCAGACCCTTGGCCGAAGAAACCACACACATATATATTATTATTATTAATTTTTTTTTCCTTTTTTTTTAAGCTCTTTACAAGCCCAATCCAGCAACGCAGGGGACGGGCAGCTCGGTGCGTTGTCCCTGTCCCCACGCCGGCGGCCTCCGCACGCCAACCCCCGGCTCAGGGGGAGGACGAGCGCCCGCAGCTCACGCCGGCATCGGGGTACGGCACCTGCGGCATCCCGGGAGCCGTCTGTGGCCACAAAATCCCACCTCGGGGAGCAAGCACGGGGCTCCTCCGACCGCTCCGCCGTCCTCTCCTCCTCCTGATCTCTCCCCCTTCCCCGAGCCCCGGGGCAGGCGGGCACCTCCGGAGCAACAACAAATGGCACCTCTGTCCCTATCAAGACACACCATTATGTGAAGATCCATATAGAAATATGGATTGACAGACTTGACAAAAATGGTAGCTGATTTTTATTAGTCTAAGGCTAGTAGTTTAGCCATTTAAAATCCATTTCCCAAAAGAGGGGAAAAAAAACCTATTATGTTTTCTCTTCTTTAAAAATCCGTTAAGCCGTTGCTGCCAAAAGCAACACGTAAATGTTGGTGAAGGCAAAAGATTTCTAAAATTACCCAGCTATACGGTTATGGCCTTCATCACAAAGATAAAAGGTACATTTATTGTGCTGTCTCTCACCAGATTTAATTGGTAACTTTACAACATACTATATATTTGATGCTAGCAGGCAGACAGAATTAAAAACAGACTTTTTGACACTGTTTCTTTCCCCGTTCTTACAAAGTAGGGGACAAAGAAGAAGGAAAATAAAATTAAAATTAAAATAAAACAAAGGAAAAACTCATAACCCACTATAACACAGCGTTATCAGGAGACCTCGGGGGGTCCAAGCGCGAAAGTCCATCCCTGCCCGCAGCCCCCGCCCCGGGGCTGACGGCACCGGGGGAGTGTGGGGAGCGGTGTTCCTTGGGGCCCTCTGCATCTGCCTCTACAGTGTTAGTCCACGTGTTTAATGTCCTTTAAATTAGGAATAATGCCATGGCGGTGAGTGCCAAGTGCTCCTCTGTTACCAGTTCATCATGGAGTTTCTGTTGAGGGTCATGAAAAACACTTGGCTGCTTCCTCCGGATCTCACCGATGCAAAAAATACCTGTTTGGAAGTAAGAGAACCTTATTAAATACCTTTTATTATTGTCATAAAAAGATCTGTTAATTGTCCCCAGGAGCTGCCCCATGCCCCATCGTTTCCTCTGCCTAAGCCTCCCTCCCTCCCTGCTTGTTTTCTCTGGGTGATGGCAGGAATTTTACGCAGAGCCATTATTGCCCGGTTCTCAGTTTTCCGTGGAGCTCGGGGGCCGGAGCTGCAGCACACAGGACTCAGATCATATTAGTAAGCATGGTAATAAAACTTCCCTTGCTATCACTAACACAGAGAGCAAGGTTTGGAATGCCTTAGAAATACCAAGTTTATCACATTTTACTGCCACAACACCCTTTATTATGTAATATCAATAAGACTGCTGTCAGTGGTTGGGATCTTGCTTACATGTTAACCATTTTCGGTCAATATCTGCCTTGGTCTGAGATGGTTTTCCTCAGAAAAGTTAGTGCTGGTATTTCAGCTGTTTCCTGAAAGCAAATCTTGAGAAAACCACTCTCCTTCAATGTGCTCAAAGCACGGAAATGTATCAGGACTCTGTGCAAAGAATATGACTTTTGGTGCTTCTGTCAGGATCCACCAGCACTTGACCCCAACAGAAGTCTTAGAAAATAAGCTACGCCTTGCAAATATTGAAGGGGACAGTCTGAAGCCTATGTCCTTATTAAAATGAAAAAAAAACCCCAAAAACCAAACCAAACCCCCCAAAATCAATCTTCACGTGATTTTCATGGTTAACCATTTCTGCAGAAAGAGGAACATCTGCGTTTAGAATTTTGAACCCATCAGCAATCAGTTGGTTCCAGTATTCCAGAAAGAATGAGGTGGGGTTTTTTACCCCCCAGTTTTCTTAGAAAAGGAAAGGAAAGAAACCCAATAGGAGCAAACCAGGAGAAAAACCCTTTAAAAAAATAACAGTGTAAAACCTGCAGAGTCAGGTACTCAGAAAGTTAGAAAAAAAAAGCAAACTAGGGGTATGTGGGCAACTTGAACTCGGCTTCTCAGGCAGCTTCCCATGATCTACTCAATTGCAAGGTCAGGATACATTTTTGTTGCAAAGCTCCAGCCTAACTCCATGCAAAACATAGGGCAGTGCTCGACTGATGAGCTGCTGTTCAATAAACCGATGGTGGCCTCAAAGCATATTTATTGCCCATTATTAAACCCTGCTCTGGGCACAGAGCAGTCGGTCTCTTCACGTGTTTCGTCATCGTGCTCGTTACAGAAGAGCTCCCTGCTGCAAGTTATCTTGGTGGAAGCCTTGTGAGGTGAAATGCCAACAGCAGAAACAGACCTCGACATTCAACCTTCTCTTCCACACAAATATTCCTTTTCCTCTAGCAATTTCTCCTCCCTTCATTCCCTGCACCCCTTGGTCCATCAGCAACACCCGTGGCAGGGGTCATCTATGTGACAGCCACATTCCCCATGCCACCCTGGTGCCCTTCCAGAGCAGCATTTATCAATGCCATCCACAGAAGATGATGGGGCTCCATGGAGACAATAGTTTATGATGCACCAAAATAAATGCATGAGAAATGTTTCTGCACCAGAGCTCAAATCAGGGTCCCTCACACATCCTTACTGCTACCAGTTCTCAACTTTTGCAGAGTTAACTCTGCAGCCTGAGTAGTTGATGCTGAGATGCAAGACTTGGGGAAAAAAAAAACAAGCCAAGTCAATGCAGATCACAGCAAGAGCTGGAAGAGATCTTGTAGATCTTCCCACCACAGGCTGAGGTCTGCATCCACCGGAGAGAATTAATTAGGAGTGGGCTTATGGGCACTGCTTCTTAAACCAGATCTTTGGATTAATTATTAACCTCAAGATAAACCAGATTTAAAGTCTAAAAGTAGCTGGCCGTAGCCTAAAGCCTGGATAGAAGCTTTGTAGTGGACTTACCTTATCATTTCTCTCACATAGAAACTTTAACCTTTGAGCTCGCTTGTGCATAAATACTCCGTCCAAGTGTCCCGTCTCCACTGACCGGATTTCAATCGCTTTCTCTCCCCAGCCCATTATTTGATTGGAATGAATGTAGGCTGTCAAAAGGAAGCGTTTGCTAAGTGTTACAACAGCGTGTGGCAGCTAACTATTACGCAAGGGGCAGAAAAGCTCTCCTCAGCTGTTACTCAAAGCCCACGTGGATCAACAGCAGAGCTCTGACTGCTGGAGGCACACATGCCTGCAGGGATAACAGCCTTTACAGAGCACTTTTCAGCCGGAAATTGCTGAGTAATTTAAACAGAAGAAGTATCACCTCCTCAGATTCCTGCGGGTGAGGAGCTGGGCACTGCCTGAGTCCCGGAGCTGAGCAACAACAGAGCCAGAAGAGCGACCCCGGTACTCCCAGCTTTGCACCCTCTTCCACCCAGCACAGTGTCCCACCAGTACAACAGCTTATATTTTCTTAAACTTCAGGTGAGCCAGAGCTCAAATCTTCAAGAATTCCCTTGCTCTTATTGCACAGGACACGACTACGTGAAAATTTAGCAATTGCCTCTCTTATCTGGCTGGGAGAAATCTCCTTTGATAAACAAAAGCCCAAAAGCTCAGCATCCCGCCACTCCTCAACTTATTTGTCACTTGTATTTTGTGCAGGTGAAGAGGAAGGGTTGACCTACCCACGGAAGTAGGCATTTCTCCCCACTGGAGCACCACATCTTTAGTTATCCGTCCATAAGTGTTCACATATACGCCTTCATCCTCGTAGCACACGAGCATCTCCATCCCGTCTGTTTTAGGCAGGATGACGATGGCGTGAGGAGTGATATTGCCCTGAATCTGCAGTTAAAACAAACCCTGAAAGTCAGAATTACCTTGAAAGGGGGAAGGGAGCAGAACCTTAGAAAAGCAAAACCCCAAACCAACCCGAGAAGGAAGCCCTCCCTCGATTCAACAGACAGGCATTGGCTTTCAGAGATAAGCTTGAAGGGGAATAAACTGTTGTGTTTACCCTCCCATCAAAGCTGCCTGATACCTCAAGGATAAACAGGTTCAGCAATTGCAGAGAGATCACAACATAAACGCCTCCAAGACTGATGGCTGACACTGTGCTGTAACACAAATCAGTGACTGCTGACTGATGAATCCATCTCCTATTTAAATTAAGGCAAAACCCCCCAGAATATTACAGGTAGCCCTAGAAAGGAAATATTCCCAATTTTTAGCCATCAGGTTCTAGCCCCAAGGGCAGCTACAGTGACTTTCCACTCGAGCCTGCCCTTCCATAACTAAGACAACGCAAAACCATCCCAAATTGCCCCAGTATTTCTCCCTGCGCTTCTTGCCGGCTCTAGCAGAGGAGGTTCTGCTCCTCAGGTGAGATTCAGTAATTCCTGGATTTGATTAGTGACAGTTTCTCCTACACCAGTTTCTCATGCTGCTTGAGCCAACAGCACGGACGGAGCTTAAATGACCCAACAAGAAAAATCCCCATCTACAGTATTTTTCATAGCACTGGTTCTCTCTTGAAATAGCTGATGGACTTGAGAGAGGTTCTGTGGTGAGTCCCTGCTGTCAGGGAATTTGGGATTTCTGAGCTGCAGGTTTACTGAGATTTGGGCTACCCTCATGCCAAAACCTTCACCTGGGCAAACCGCACTGCCTCAGCAGGAACAAGTGTTGGTGAGCACGTCTGGGGCACCACGCAATGGGGCAGCACCCTGGGCATCTGGCTCCTGGTGGGTCTCTGTTGTCTAACCACCAAGAACCTGGTTTCATGGTATCCTGCTCTACGGAGAGCTCCACTACTACTGCTCCATGCAGCCTACAGGTGGATTCTCCTTTCTGTGGGACATGGCAACCTTAAATCTGACATCTCGGGCACGAAGACAGAAGTGAATAATGGCCATGAAGTATGTGATACCTCTGAGTCCTCTTCAAGTGAGCACCAGCAAGGATGGCACTGGAGAATGTCATACCCATGGCAAGATGTTACCGTTTCTGAACCCACCAAGGGACCATCCAGACCTGCACTAGTCATGCAGCAGCACTCCCCCATGTACTCACATGAGATGGTATATAGATATCGTAGGAGTTCCCAGAATCTACATCAATCACATGGAAACCGGTGTGTGATCCAAAGATGACCTTGAGTCTCTGACCCTCTTCTACAGTGAGATCCACGAGCAACGGCTTGTGCTGGAGATCTGCAAAAGACTTTTATAACCCCTTCAGTGAGTATCACAGAAAAACAACAAATCCCTGTAGCAGCAGCCTGAGATGGCTTTGAAATCATACTTGCTTGACTCTGTTTCCTACTAAATATGTGGTTATTTGTATTCCTGTCTCGATCGTTCCTACGTCAGATGTCTCTGAGGGTATCACCCACTCGCTCCAGCCATCCCAGCAGATAATTGCTCACCTTTGCTCAGCACAGCTCTTTTCCCCCAGGAGAAGAGTCCAAAGCCAACCTGAGAATTTGGTCTCTAAGAAAGATGACAGCTCAATTTACATAAGCGGGCATCCAGCCAGCATGTGGGACTTCCCCACCCCCCTCCATGCCAGTGCTGCTCTGGGTTAACAAGTCCAAAGTCTGCATAGAGCTGTGACCACATATCTCCCCTCTCAGACATAATCACTGCTCTGGTTTGGGAAGCTGAAATGAGTCAGATTAGCAAAGACCTACTTGTCCTTTTCCTATCTAACCTGCTAGATGCAGGCTGGGACCACCTCCCTGGCGTAGACCGATCCAGGACAGAGTACCTCTCCATGGCTTATGTCTTCAGCAGGAGAGTGAAAGACCACATAGGTCTTCAAAAGGAGGATGAAAGACCCCTCCTGACCCAGGACAAGATGAAATGGCCACAAACTTGAACAAAAGAAGTTCCATCTAAACATGAAGAGAAACTTCTTCCCTTTGAGGGTGGCAGAGCCCTGGAAAAGGCTGCCCAAAGAAGTGGTGGAGTCTCTGTCTCTGGAGATATTCAAAACCTGCCTGGACACATTCCTGTGCAACCTGCTCTGGGTGGACCTGCTTTGGCAGGGGGGTTGGACTAGATGATCTCCAGAGCAACTCCCTTCCAACCCTATATCATTCAGTGCTTTTTTGACCCCCAGTGAGAGAAAAGGGCTCCTGCAAGGACCTCTCTGACTCTTGCCAGGGAACATTAGTGGGTGGTATTTCTCACTGTCCCAACAGATCCCTGCCTACAAGGCAAGAAGAAAAGGATGCTCAGCCCCCCTAGGCTGGAGAAGCAGCACCAGGAGCACTAACCAGCATCCTCACCAGAGCCTGCCGAGGCTGGATCCCAGGCTATTTTAATGCTGCTGAGCTCACCATGTCACTGAGCCCATTGATTTCGGCTTTCGTTCAGAAAAAAAAGCAAATGTGACCTAATAGTGAATAAGCCCATTTGTGCTGGAAGGATGCAAAACGAGATTACTCAGCATGAGCGTCTCCAGAAGGCACTGCCCCTTGTGACTCGTCTCTGCACAGAGCTCCAGATGAAGAGTGTTTTAAAGTGCTAAGTCCAAAATACCCGTTGGCGGGTTATAGAGGAGAAAGGTCTCAACTGAAGGAACCCCAGGTAGATGAAAAGGGAGAGAAAAAAAAAACAGAAAGAATGGGCCATTCTCCTTCAAGACTTTCTGTCTTGAAACAGAATCCACGTTGCAGAAGGGGAGAGGAACTTGCAAAATAAAAATGGAAAATAATGCCAACCGGGTTTTGTACTGTATGTGAAAAATTAATCAGAGGTTAAAAAGAACCCAAAACACAACGGGAGAGAAAAACCCAACCCCAAACAAACACCAAAAACCCCAACTCAGTTCTACTCATGGACATTTGGTCAGCTTTCTGCAAACTCCCCAAGGGAAGCCTGCCAGCATGAGCTAATATTAACACTTAAATAGCTAGCCATAAGCAGAACTTAGCCCATCTCTTCAGCCACAAGGTAGCCCATCTCCTGCCAGGGATTCTAAGGAGCACAGGAGCTACATAAGGGAGATGCTTTTCTGCTCTGCAGAGTACAGAAATCCCATGTATATACAATTACAGAGTGCATTTTGGTTAAAAGATAAACATTACCTTAAATGCCATAAACTTGTGATATGGTTTAGGAGCCCAAGCGTAGATCTCTACAGCATTCTTTAAGGCAATCACCAAGAACTTGATCCTTTCATATTTCACTAAAATGACAACAAAGCCCATTAAAACAACTGAAGAAACTTTCACTTTCTTTCCAACAAGACTGAACAACTCATCTCCAGGAAGAGCTTCTCAGGCTGTCTCTGCTGGTTCTTATTTGGTAAAGTGTGCACCTTAGTACATCTAGATGAATACTAAAGATATTTGTGGCTATGGTCTACCCATACATTGAAGAGAAGTTGTCAGATCAAAGACTAGAGAACAAAAAGGTACCTCTTCAGCCACTTTTTACCCCCAGAAAGGTCACTCACCGACTTTGTAGTGGATGCATCCCTCCAGGTCCCCGACTGTGATCCAGCCCTGCTTCTTCTCCACTTCAGGGTCGTTGTGTAAAATCCTGTTTCTCAGCCAGGAGAGATAGTACACACGCAGCTTGTTCTTCTTTCCTGTTGGCAAAGGAAACCCCTCTGTCAGAGCAGCACACGAGAGCACAGGAAATCGTGAGATTTCCGTGCTTGTTTTCACTCAGGAGACAATAAAATTACAGTCCGTCTCATGATGAAGTTGAAAACTGTAGTTCAGTTGTTGTGCTTTGTCCTTCTTTTTCTTGGGGAAAAAGATATGGAAAGCAGAGCTTTCACCAGACTGGAGGTGGATGCTGGAAGAGCCACTTGCTTCTTGCTTCCCACTGGCTGGAAACGTTCCTTTTCCTATAAATCAGCATTCATGGAGAGATGGCCAAGCACAGTGGGGTTGCGACCCCAGCTCTCTTACAGCTTGGGCCTTACCCAACCACTCAACTGCCTGTTTCTTTTCCTCTCTTCTCCTTCATACAACATTCATTCCACCCTGGAGCTGAGACACAAGCTCCTTGGTCTGTGACAGGCCCTGCTATTTGCTGATATTCCTGGTGCCAGGCTCTGCAATGCTGAGGGGCTGCCAAATCCCTGCAACGCCTCATGGATGGCTGTGATCTGGCTATAAACTTCCCCCTGCTACATGGATGGGATGCAGCTTGCACCGGGGATGGTGGGAGAGGACCCAAACCATAAACCAGGGACTCTATCTGCTGATGGGTTTCCACAAGCCTCCAAGGGCTTGTCCTCAGTGCTGTCTCAGGGGCTGGGGGAATGCTCCCCTCCCAGTTCATCTTCCACCCCTTCTTCCTGCACCTCTGTCCCCAGGACCGTGGGGCAGCTGCAGAGTGAGGGACATGATGAAGGAGCATTTTTAAAAGGCTCTATCTGAATGGAGGGAGCAGGAATTTGTCAGTGAATGCAGAGTGAGCCCTGTGTGTGTGTGTGTGTGTAACAATGTGGAAGTAAATGGAAGGATGGCAGGAAGTTTTCAAGGCCAGGCTGGATGGGGCTTTGAGCAACCTGGTCTGGTGGGAGGTGTCCCTGCCCAGGGCAAGGGGGGTGGAACTCGATGGTCTTTAATGTCCCTTCCAACCTAAACCATTCTATGATTCTATATGAAGCAATTTTCCTAACAAGCATTTCTCTTGCTGTCCCCTATGAACTTTGTGGGGCAGCCATCAGCAGGAGAAGGCTCTGCCCCAGCCACCACCCGTGCGCTTCACAGGGACACTCTGCAGGGAGAGGGTGCTGGGTGCTCTCCTGGGAGCTTGGACTATGAAGTTTTGGCTTTTTTGGGGGGACCTGAATTCATCTATGAGCCTGATTTGAGAACTCCGGAGCTCCTGACTAAACCCAGGAACAGTGACCAGCCCATGGCCCTCACCATGCTAGAGACACCTTGAGCACAGCCAAGGTCTGAGCTGGAGCCCTGAAGCTGTGGTTCATGGCTTCCTTGGCCAGAGCCAAACAGGCCTAAACCTAGAGGTTGCTGCCCTCTCAAGCCATGGCTACCAACCTTGCTGGGGTCTCTGCCTGTGTCCTGCACCTCCCCTTCCCTGCTCGAGCAGGATGGAGCATTGCAGATGAAGTGGAGACAGCAGGCAATGGGAGCAAATTGATCTCAGAGGCATTCTTGCAGATCTAACACCTTTGATTCTGGAATAAAGCACCTCCAGCTCTCCTGGGAAGTTCCCTCTGACATTGGAAGGCAGGTTTTGTCTGAGCTGGAACCACTTGAGAATACAGTCAAGAAGGCGAGTGATGGGGTGAGAGCAGGAAAGTTGTACCTGATATTGTCACGAGGACATTTAGTCCCTCAAGTACGTCCATCTGTTGAAATCTCCGTCTGTTGATGAGGTTGTAGACCTTCCCTTGCCCACTTCGATCCAGCAGCATCAGGCCATTTTCTGTGCCCACCAGCAGATTCACACCTGAAGAGGAGAGGGCAATGGCACTGGCAGTCATGACTGTTGCAAGGACAACACCTCAAGCTCCTCTGTGCTACCACCGTGAGAGTGACCAATCCCAGCTAGGGCTGTGATCTTCCCATGAACATAAAGAGTCACTCACAGTGCAGGGACTCAGGGACATTAGCCTTGCCCAGGATGGAGGAGGGGACAACCAGAGGCAGGGGCTCTGTTCCATGATGACACATTCATGTTTCATCACCAGCCACACGTTCTGGAGAGCTTTCCCAGGGCACAGGGTGGTAAGGGGCTTACCCCACAAAGCAGCACAGAGGATCTCCGAGTTGAAGCGCTTCTTGTATTTCCGGATCTCCGGGGTGTCGCTGTGGGGACGGATGTTGGTGGGGTTGACGTTCACCACCGAAATCTTCCGGGCTTCGTTCAGCTTGGCCTGCTCCTGTCTGAGCAGCTCGCTGGTGAACAGGGCTTGCAAGGAAACACAACAAAACAGTGAAGTGTGACAGATTGACTGTATGTACCTCTACCATCAGAGTTTTTTTCTGGAACAGGAAGACAATATTTGGTGCATTTTCTGATGTCATCGCTATGTTACGAGCTCTTAGTTTGAAGATGAGTCATCAGGATTTTCTCATGGGTTAGAACCACCACCAAACCCATCAGCAGGTGATGTCCCCAGACCTCCAACCCTGCCTACCCTGCTATTTGCTGCCTGCTTGCCCACATCCAGCCATTTTCAATGACTGTTGAGCAACCATCAACTTTTTGGAGTGACTTCCACCTCCCAGTTCTGCCAGAAACATTTCTTCTGGCTGCTGGGGCAGATGGGTGGTTGGATTTCTACTGTTTCCCGTTTTCTCTTGGACCTTTCTGGTGGCATTTCACTGGTGAGGGAGAAGTTGGATGGAAACCAAAGAGCACGAGGATCCAGACACAGGCAATGTTTGGACAAGATTAAATGAAATTAAGAAGAGGTTCAACGGTGTTATTCAAACTCCATGACCTGGTTTCCAAAAGGCCCTCCCCTCTCAAGCTGGCCCCATTGCCTCCTACCAGTAGCAGACGACTCTTCATCCTCATCTTCATCTTCATCAGTTGGTGAGGTCTGATACACTCTGGTGTCCACAAAGGGGGTGAAAGAGGCTTTGGTGCTACTTCCCATACCATACTGGAAAATAAACAGCAAAGCAAGAGCTCAGAGCACAGAAACAACATTTTTGTGCAGGTGTGTGTATATGACAGACTTTCTAATCAGCAGACCCAGCGCCTACCCCTGTGGTGCCCTTCTCAAGCCCTCTATGGACATCTGCTCCTCCTTCCCCATAGCTAATCAGGAAAAAAAAAAACCCAAACATTAAATTGGATTTGGGAGTGCCCATGAGGAACAGGAAAAGGAGAGGAGCAGGGCCCGGCTCTGCTCCCTTCTTGCAGGCAGAAGCACAGTGCAGCCACGAGACCGGTTAGCGGAGAAGCCGCAGGGCCAGAGGGGAAAGCCAACACAGGTGAAAACCAACTTGTCTGCAGGTAACACACCTTCCTTCAAAAAATCCCCTTCTGGGATGTCAGATGCTTTTCCCACTCCCCCACCTTGCAGCCGAGGATGGGACCCTCGGCAAGGTGTGACCTTGCCCCAGCACAGGGCAGCTGATATGGACCAGTGACCACCAAAGTGATGCAGAGCTGGGAAAGGTGGGACTGTTGCTTTCCTCGTGCCTGGCCAAACTCTACCTAGCACAGCCCAAGCAAAGACTTTATTTCAAAAGGCTGTGGAAATCTATTTTAGGACCTGTAAAGCACAGGCAGGAGAGCTCGTACAGCCTTAATACCCCTCTGGTTTTTACTGCCTGTTATCTAGGGGTTTGCTGGGCTAAGCCCAAAACACTGATGCCCCTGGGAAAGTGGGAAAAGCCAGCTCTTTAGCAAAATGCCTAGTTTTCTCTTTGTTGGGCTGTTATTGCTGGTCCTCACACCTATCACTGAGGCAGGACCCAGCAATGCCCCTCAGTACACCGGGATACTTTGGCTTTGGGAGGATCTGGAGTGCTGCATCTGGAGGATTTGGGGTGAGCTGTGGAATGCTTTGGGGAGAGCTTTGGAGCAGGGGGTGTCTGAAAATGTCTCGGATGCTCAGGCTGGTCAGAAGATGGCATCCCCCACATCACTCCATGCCCCCCCAAAAGTCTCCTCTGCAGCACACCTCATAGGAACACCAAGTACGGGTTGCCTGTG
The DNA here is from genome assembly GCA_013400555.1 of Jacana jacana. NCBI lineage: Eukaryota > Metazoa > Chordata > Aves > Charadriiformes > Jacanidae > Jacana > Jacana jacana. The sequence continues at coordinate 199,066 of VZTM01015143.1, read as the reverse complement.
ATTTTAAGAATGTATTTTAAATTGCCTACAGCATTTCGGGGGGGGGGCTGCAGGAGAGGCCATTCCTAACCTAACAAACCTTAAACTTAAGGTGTGGCAGGGAACACCGCAGCCAATTTCTTTGCCACGGGCACCTGGAGAGGAACAAACTGCAATGTCACATTGCTTTCTTTTTAAAGCCATGGCGTTGTTAAGGTAGAAAATGAGGCTAAGACCTTCTCCCAAGCAAAAGGGAATCCTTGCCCTGGAAACCTAAGTGATTCTGCCCCCTTGTTGAGCAGCTTCTTTTTCCTACTCCAGTATTTACCCAGGATAGGCTTTATGCACGACCTCCCTCAAGAGCTGTAACAGCAGCAAAACACCAGCCGCTCTGCAGCAGCACCACTCATATTTGGCTCGTATTTGCTCACTCAGTATGAGTAGCAGCTCATACTTTTCTTTTTTGGGACATTTTCCTTCCCTTAAATACATCTTAATAGAATCATAGAATCATCTAGGTTGGAAGGGACCTTCAAGATCAGCTAGTCCAACCATCAACCTCACTCTGATAGAAAACCCATCACTAAACCAAGTCACCAAGCACTCTATCAACCCATCTTTTAAATCCCTCCAGGGATGGTGCCTCAACCACTTCCCTGGGCAGCCCATTCCAAGGCTTGATAACCCTTTGCATGTAAACATTTCTCCTAATATCCAACCTGAACCTCCCCTGGTGCAACTTGAGGCCATTTCCTCTTGTCCCCATCGCCTGTGTCTTGGGACCGACCCCCTCCTCTCTACACCCTCCTTTTGGGGAGTTGTAGAGAACTGCCTCAGCTTTCATGTCACCAAGTCATGAGAGGCTGCTCCCCATGTCCAATGCCACCACCCCCAAGGTGACAACTGCCGCAGAGAACCCCACAGCTCTGACACATCCGTACCAAAACTGGGCTGGGCTGGTACCTGTCCTCTGGAGAGCTATAAAAAGAGGTTTAGGGGGAAAAACCCATGGGGTGTGGGAGGACCCTGGTGGCTTGGGACTTTCCGTGGTGACACCAAGCAGGCTTCTCTCTACATGGGCACCTGGCTGGGTGAGCTGGCATCCATGCCCCACATGCCCTGCTTCCCTATACGTCTCCACGTCCGTGACAGCCTGCCTGTTTCCATAGAAATGGGATGGATTTCCAAAAAGTATCTGAAATCCATGGAAAGAGTTAATAGCCTGCGGCAGAGGAAGGCTTTGGGAACAGATACCACATTTACATACCCAGTACAGCCATATTTGTGTGTGCGTGTAAGATACACTCCTGGCATCGTGCCTCTTCCTATCCCAGAAATACATGGTTTTTTTTTCTCCTGCACTGAACACTGCACTTCTTTTCCATGAAACCCCAAATATTCAAGGAGGGGAAAAATTCAATATATCCAGGGATGCTTTCCAGCTGAGTGCCAGGTACTTTCCGACAAGCGCGTTATAAAGAAACCCTCCATCACAGTGCACCAAGCGTTTCTTTTCTTTGCTTACATTCAGCTATTCTCCTAAGAAGCTGACATTTTGATAACTTACAAGTCCATTACTTAAACATTAAGACCTCATCTTCCTCCAGGGTCCTGTTCAACCACCTACAAACCTCTCTGGTGGCCTAAAGAGACCGCATCAAGCCGCACAGCGAGGTCGTGTTTGCCCTCCTTTTTTTCCCCTCTCACAGCACCATGAGTCACACAAAAGCCTGTGAATTAAATCCCCAAGTTTCCACTCCCACCCACTCCTGGCTCAGCCAGCCCTAAAAGCGCAGTTTTAGAAAGGGAAAAGATCTTCTTGGTTGGTATTCTATATATTTAAACCCCATCCCTGCCCGTGTTTAAGCAGTCCCAGGGTGACCGTGGAAGGTGTTACTTTCAGGATCAACTCTCTCATCGCCACTTTTAAAGGCAGTGAGGAAATGGAGAAAACCTCGTGGCCAAGTCACACACCATCTGTTCTGACGTTTTATCAATGCCCAATTCCAAGCAATTTTTATTTTTATGCTGCTAGTAAAAGCAAACCATAAAACGAGTGCATAATTTCTGTGAAAGAGAGTAAGATGACAGAACTCTTGATGTATAGCCAGCAAAATGAGAAGAAAAAAATTAAATAAAACAGCTTATTTAGCACCAAATGGGTTGATTTCTCAGGAGAAAACAGATTACTGTGTGCCTGGTTCTCACAGCTGGCAATGGTAAGCAAGAAACACCAATTCCCTTGTCTTATGTGTCACATCTTGTACTTTCTAGGACTTTTTACACCTCATACCATGTTAATGTTCAGTCGTGTCCCTGTAGAACAGCTACCAGGGTAAAATGCTTTGCCAGGACTGGAGAATCACACACAATTTTAAAGCTCTACATACCTTTGCCAGCCTGAAGAATGATCCAGCATTTTTTGTTGGCTTTGCTTTTTGCTAACCTTTAGCGTCATAGAATCGTTTAGGTTGGAAGAGACCCTTGGGATCATCGAATCCAACCATCTGCCCTACTCTACAAAGTTCTCCCCTACACCATATCCCTCAACACCACATCTAATCAACTCTGAAACACATTCAGGGATGGTGACTCCACTCCCTCCCTGGGCAGCCCATTCCAGTGTCTGACCACTCTTTCTGGGAAGAATTTTTTTCCTCATGTCCAGCAGCTTGCAGCCATTCCCTCTCACTCTATCGCTGATTACCTGTAAGAAGAGACCAGCACCAACCTCTCTACAATGTCCTTTCAAGTAGTTGTAGAAAGAGATGAGGTCTCCCCTCAGCCGCCTCTTTCTCAAACCAAACAGTCCCCAAAAGAGTCACACTACGTATCAGGGATTGCATGAGTGGAAGCTGGGCCCAGTTGAAGTTAATGGCATCACTGGCTCTTGCAATTTTTTTGTATTTCTGTTGGCAGCACTCAAGCTATCACCACCAGAAGTCGTGCTGGTGGGCTTGAGAGAAGACTGAATACGCATTTCTACCATCAGCTACAGACCTATATAGCAATAACCCACGAGATTCTCTTGTATTTCCACTACACTCACCCACGTGGACCAGAAACAGAGAGTGAGAGAGACAGGAGCAAGAAAAGCCGGGGAGGAAAGCAGGAAAAGCCCCTTTCCGGGGCATAGAGGTGTTAATACTTGTTTAAAAGGATGCAAAAGAGAAGGAGGAGAGCCCCCCCCGCCCCTTGCCACCACCACCACCTACTTCAGGCACCGAGTCCATGTCCTGTGCATGCGTGGAGACTCGCCCCAGGGCCTCGGTCGGCGTGCCCGCCGGCGAGTGGCTTTGCTGCACCAGGTCAGGCAGATTGATGTGACCTGCAAAGCCATTGCTGGCTGCGTGGCCAGAACGCTTTTTTTCACCAGAGGTCTGCAGAGACACAAGGCATGAGGAAGAAAGAGAAAGGGAAGGGGGGGAGAGGGGGAAGGGAGAAAGAGAAGAAGAAGAGAAAAATACCCAACCAAAACCAAGTCGTTGGCAGTCCCCCAGTTCCCAGAGCAAGCGCAGGAGAAGGACCCTCTCTGCTCTTTCCATCCCCATGCAGTCTGGCAAGCAGCACACCAACCCACCCCCTCCGACCCCCAAAGTAGTAAAGAAGGGATTAATCACAAAGTCAATACAGAGTAATTAGCCACGTCACAGCGAGAGAAGCCTGGTCATCATCGTTTTGAGACAAGGAACGTAGGACAGATTCTGCTCTTGCCACTATGGGTGCAAACCCCATGGCCAGCTCTTCTCCCACATGGCCACCAGCCACGGTGACAGCAGAATCTGACCCCTCGATCAGCGTTAGCCTTAACGGCTTTGCACAGCTACAGTGGCGAGTAGCCTGACTGCAAATGCCAACACAGCCCCTGTGGCATGTTTCTGTGACTCAAAACAGCAGTGAAGAGTGGCAGCATCAGCAGAACATCAGCAGAACGACCCGCATCTCGCTCTGCACACTAGGTCCCCAGGGCTTCCCCAGGACTCCCCCTTCCTCTCCATCCCCACCTCGAGCAAGGCAGGTGCAGGGAAGTTTCTCCCTTCCCTGCTTATCCTTTTGTCATATTTGCTGTTTTGATGAATCCCATCTACCTGGAGCACATCAACGAGATCACCACCGAGACTTGCCTGTTTACTGGTTTTACTGGAAAACTCCCTCTGAACAGGCTCACCAAGTTTTCTGACCAGTCCTGACAACATTTATCTTTTGATCACTCATTACCATCACCTTCAACCACTTTGCTGTCCCACCAAAGACTGAAAAGGCCTGTGCCCAAAGCCCGTCCCTCTCTCTCAAAGTTGTGTTCATTTTTTTCCCCTTCATATGTGAACATTTCAGATAAATGAAATTAAAAACTAAAATGCTGCTCAAGTCTAGTTTGCATGTGATCTAAACATTCTTCCTTTGTGACTGTTGACTCCAAACTCCCCTCTTTCTCCTCTCCCATCCACCTCCTTTACACGCTGGCAGGAGAATCACTCCCCTGTTTTACTGACTGCCAGAGCCACCAGGAGACCCGCTACCCCTCTGTGCTTTCAGCAGCATCCCCAGCATGTTCCAGCAACTTGGAAACCCAGAAACACTGGGGGAAGATCTTCCACAGCTGCCTTCTGCCTCAATCCTCCAGTACCACCCATCAGGATTGTTCCCACTGCAGCCTTATCTCCGCAATGCCGGAGCTGGGGATGAGGGCTCACATCCAGGCAGGATTCCCAGGGTGAGGGCAGGAGAGCTGGCTGGTGGGGATGGGGATTTGGACCTCCCTGAGCAGGACCAGCCCCTGGAAAAACCTCCAAGTGCTCTACAAACACTGCACATCTCTCTGAGGGTTACACAGCGGCAAAGGTTGGGAAGAAGAGAAAACTTTGGGCTAGGTTCCAGGTGTATTAACAAAATGCTGTAAATTGGAGAGAACTTCTGCTGCCTGGAGTTCTTGTGGGATTTCAGCAGCGCCATTCATATAAGCATCCTCCCCATCGTGCCCTGGCATTACTATTCACTGCTGTTTCTAGTTCTGAGAAACATTTGCACTTGTCACATTTGCTCCGAGTGTAAATTGCATTATGAGAGCGCTAACGAGCACAATTTACTCTTATCATTTTGTGTTCCGGACACACACACGGCACTGTTAGTTTTTGTGCTTACATGGGCAAAACCTCCTGAAGATGCTCCATGGAAATACTTGTTTTGCAACTTACCTCCCTCACCATTAAAGTCCCTTCCCTGGAAATATTGCTAAACGTATCTGCATGGGAAGTCTCTAGCCCGTGGGTTGTCACCATTCCCATATTGTATGGCTCATTGCTTCCAGGAATTCCTGTTGGTCTGCAGACAGAATGGAAAAGCGTTAATGACAGAAATTTCTTTCACTAAAATGGATGATAAATCCTCTAACACAATAGTATTTCAGTAAGTGTAAGGCTTTGTATCTCACAGGAAGAAAAAACAGAACATACATCCATTTAAATGAAGGGGGAAATTATTTACATTGTCAGAAACACAGGATCAGGTTGATGCACTACCTACAGAGCACAGAGTCCAAAGAGAAGGGCCTTCTTCGTCCCCACGTACCCCGAGAGGAGTGCTGATGAATAGGTAATGAGGACTTGTAGTCCTGCTCTACCTTACATCATTTTTTCCACTTAAGAAAGTTTTGAAAAGCATTAATTCACTCCCTTTCTTCCCCATCTCTATCCCTGAGAAGGAAGCGGTGCATCAGAGCATCTGATGAAAAAGGCAACAAGGGAGGGATGGGGTTCAGAGGAGGTGCTGGCAGTTGTGTCCCGTTCGCTGTTTTCCAGGGGAAAACATAGCCCCAACCCATCATAGGAGAAGAAACTTTACGATGGGAGGCTGAGGGAGCTGGGGGTGTTCAGCCTGGCGAAGAGGAGGCTGAGGGGAGACCTTCTCGCTCTCTCCAACTCCCTGAAAGGAAGGTGTAGAGAGGCGGGGATCCATCTCCCAAGTCCCAGGTGATGGGACAAGAGGAAATGGCCTCAAGTTGCACAAGGGGAGGTTTAGATTGGATATTAAGGAAAATGTTCACACTAAAAGTGTTATCAAGCCTTGGAATGGGCTGCCCAGGGAAGGGGTTGAGGCACCATCCCTGGAGGTATTGAAAAGACAGGCTGACATAGTGCTCGGGGACATGGTTTAGTGATGGTTTTTGTCAGAGTTAGGTTGATGGTTGGACTAGAAGATCTTAAAGGTCCCTTCCAACCTTGACAATTCTATGATTTTGCCTTGAGTTTATTTTTGTGCTTCTATATCAAGAGAGAAGCTGGAATTTATTCCCAAACACGTTAAATTTTGGGACTGCCTGAGAGCGGACGCCGCAGGTGGTGAGCAGCCGCCGTTACTTTATCACCACATTCTTAGCAGACCAGCTGCTTACATGTAATTCAGATGAACCCAAAAGCAAATGATGAAGCGCCTCCCTGGATTACCCAGCCCTGTGTGCTGCAAAACGCTGATGGTGTTATGAAGATGTTGCTGATGAATCCTGTTAGCTTGCATTTAAAAGCTGTCCAGACTGTTTGCTTTCCGTTAATATGAATTAATTCACTCTTTACCACGTCAGCCCCACGCACACCTACTTGTCAATGCCCAGAGGCTGGCCCTGGTAGCGTGAAAAGCCAAAGCAAGCCTCCATCAACCACAGGGGTTGCTGGTCTAATGCAAGCTGTGAGCCCTGGGGACCCCAAGGTGGGACAGGTTCGATGAGGGGTCCTCGCTTGCCTCGTACCAAATGTACAACTGGACAGGCATCACCCCAAATAACAGTCTGCCACACTTCTGTGGTACCTTGCACCTGAGGAGCTTGCACCTTCCTACCATTAGCTCTTCAACAGGGCCAAAGGATGGGAAGACAACACCATTATTCCAGTTTTAGAAATAAGAAAGCAGAGACAAAGGACTTCTTGTGTTAATTTTGAGACCATACAGTGAGTAAAAGAATGGCTGGGGCAGCCCTGAGGTCCCAAATTTCATCAACGTGCATTTTCCATGTCACCCTTCAAGAAACCCCTGGATGTGGGGAAGAGCTGGCATGCACAGCCCAGAGGAGGGGGAGCCTAAGGGAGTCCTCATAGTCTTCAGATGGAGAAAAGGTATCCGCAGAGGCGGAAGGAGTAAATGGTCCCTCCTATCCACTGGGACACAGAGCAATGGATGGGCTTATCCCGCAGCAGGAGAGACCCCGACAGAGGTGGAATGAAGAAGCAGCTCAGCGCTCAGGGAAGTTTAAAAATGAGTTTTAAAAAGATCACTTGGAAGGTGCAGGAGAAGAGGAGATGATCTCTCTTGGCCCCAGTTTCTAATGGAAAACACTGAACACAGAATACAAAAAGCTTTGATAGATGAATGCCCAACTACACCTAGTCTGAACTCGAGTTAAGGTTCCTTTTCTGAGATATGGGTGTAGAGCCAAGCATTCCCTTCCTCCTTCCCCAGACACACAGCGGCGCAGCCATGCCTGGACGTACCCAGGAAGCCTTAGATATGGACATAGCTCCTGCCACCTCACTGTGACACCAAGGATTTGCACCTCCATAGCCAGCCTCTGGGACACGCTCATGGACAGGACATTATGGAGCAAGCAGCGTGGGGCTGGCAGAGGGTTTGGGGCATCCCACTGCCCTGCCCGTTGTCCAACATGTCCAAAGCATTCAGGGAGATATTTTATCCCCTGAGAAGTGCTGTGTCAAAGGCAAGGTGTTTGGTGGAAGGATGTCAGAGCAGATTAACTGCTCCTGATTAAACTCCTCTTCTGAGAGCAGCTGGGGGACCCTTCTCACACGCCTGACTGCCCGTCCTTCTGCTGCATATTCATGGCCATCCCTCTGTCTCCTGACTTTCTCTGAGGAAGCCCAAGAGCTCTGATTTTTCTTCTTTGGCTGGAAGGAAGCTCTAGGCAGGAGCCTGGAACTCTGCATAACATGGATACCCTGGCCATGTCCTTACCCCATGAAGGGCTTCCCTGCTGCTCCACACCCAATCACTAGGAATCCAGGTACACGTATGTTGACTAATAATTCATTTAGCAAGTAGAAAGGGAATGAACTGATGCAAATAATCCCCTAAAGCCTTCCTACAGCTCCTCTGCCAATTCCAAGGGGCCAGGAGTCAGACACTGCTGCCAGAGAGCCCCCAGAAGCCCCCCTGCAGTGCTAGTGCTGCAAAGCACTGGCTAGAGAGCCTGTGTAGATGCTTCATGAGCTCAGTCAGTGTGGTGACAGCTGTTTGGTGTGTGTTGGAACCACGCTGCCTTCCTCCTTCACCTACAGATACTCAAAAGCACAAGTGCCCCAAGACTTATAATGGTGATGCAATAGGATAGTCTGCTCACTTTTTCATTTCAATGTTTTAGTCCACCAGTGTGGTTCCTGTACAGTGATTGAGCCAAAGACAAGGAACAAAGACAAAGTTTCAGGATTATTATAACCCTGGCTCTACCAGTTAGCTCTAAGTCCTGTGCCTTCTGCACAGCTTAATGCTGGGCAAGACCTGGCTCAAGAGAAGACGGAACTTTAACATGCCCACCCCATGGGGAGGACCAAGATGTGGAGGAGGTCAAGTGAGTCCACTCTGGCCAAGAACCCACCTTGCTCATCAGCTCAGTGTCAATAATTCAGTTTTTCCCATTAAGTATCTCTAGGTTGGACCAGGAAGAAGACCCCTCTGAGCAAACTATCCCTTGCAACCATGATGCCATTCCCAGGGCCAGCCACCAAACACCAACATGCTTTGGCCAAGCCCCAGATCACAGCTACTACTCCCTCAAACCCAGAAACACGGTTTCCCCCCCCGGCCCCTAAAAGAAAGCACTTCTTACATAAGCCGTGGGATGTCACTGACAGGCACGGTCCCATCGTGCGTCTCGTTCTCCCCGTCCTCCTCCTCCTCCTCGCTGCTTTCCGACTCCTCGCTGGAGGAGGAGTAGTCTGTCACCTTCTTCAGGGGGCGATTGGTTTCTTCGATGCGGAGCTCCCTCAACTCTTTGGCTAAGGCCGTCAGGTCCTACAGGGGATGGGGGCAAGAAAAGAAGGAAGGGATGGCTATTATATTTAAAGGGAGGAGGGGGGCATCACATACATCTCTTCAAAAGCCAACGCTAACGGCACGAGCAACAAGAAATAGCTTTACAGAGTCGTTACAAACATGAGACGAACGTAAGACAATGTTTGTAGCATGTAGCATTTATTAAACAAAACAAAACTGATTTACTGAAAACTGAAAAAACCAATAGCCAACCTCTTCTTTTTGTGTTTGGAACGTGTATGTGCATATATATACACACACTCATATGTATATACACGACAAAATTATATTTATTGGAAAAGGTGAAGTTCAGTCACCATCATAGTAAACTGGAAAACAACATCATTTCAAAGATTGGCTCGGAGAATTTCTCCTGCAGGGTTTTCTCTTCTTTCAAACTTCTCAAAGAGACCCCGTAATGGTATTTATTCTGTAATAAATGCATTTGGGAAGGAAGCAATGACCAGCATCTCCCATGGAGTGTTGCAATCCCCACGTCAAGAGCTGCTTCCGTGGTGAGTCTCCGCTGTGGGGCGGCTGCCCAGAGGCGGTGAGGAGCACGAGGAGAAGCGCCCAGCTCAGCCAGACTTTGGAGTCACAGCTCTGAGTCAGCCACACGATCCAAAAAAAAAAACCCCAAACCAATAATAATAATAATTAAAATAAAAAAAAAAATCCCTCAGTGGGACCCATTAAGCACTTTATGTGAAATGTGGCAGCCTACAAGCTAAGGGCAAAGGAAAAAAATAAAAGCCTCAAAACAAGAAAAAAAGATAGGAGCAGGCCCAAAGCCTAGTAATAATTTTTCAGTTTACCATGACTTTGATGAGGTCTCAGACCCGACAGTCATATAAAATAGACACTGCTATTTCAAAACAAGGAACATGGCAGGCACCGTGTAGAAAAGAGACTTTTTGTTATCTTACATGCTTTTATAGCAATGCAGGGGGAAGCAGTAGGGCAGAAAAGCATGAGAGCTCGAATTAGAATGGGTTAGAGAACTCTGTTGCACAAGACATGCACATGACGAACAAAGCATCGCAATTGTCAGTCTTACCATTTCTCCCTATATTAGTGACCGAGGTAGGCATCAGTGCATTCGGTCAGAGATAAAGGATTAGGGAGAAAGAAACTCATTGAAAAAAGACTAAATTCCACAATAGTCTTACGGCCATACTCTCATTTACTGCATTTCCAGTTTACCGTTCCAGCAGGGCGGCTACGGCAATATTAATTACGGTTGCAAAGGGAGCTCTTACAATCTATCCCGTCGACAAGAAGGTGAAGAAAATGATGTAAAAACTTCTATGGCTGAGATGCAAACCCAGTTTGTTCATTTAGTTATTTAGTTATTATTATAAAAACCGTGAAGCAGGAGTATTTCACAAGCAATTTGTACTTTGGTGACCGGTGACCCACACCTCCCGGCGGGCTCCCACCGGTGGACAGCCCCACATTCTGCTCTCAGGTCTGCCCTGCCCGGCCTCTGGCATAGCACAGAGACCCCCATGAACACCAGTGAGCTTTCCAACAGACCTGTAAATATTAGAATACCAAAAAAAAAAAGCTTGTTTTGGTGTCTTTTAAAAAAAAACAAGAAACAAGGATCCATCCCTGCTTCGCAGCAGGTACCTGCGATGGGTATCTTATACCCCTCTCCAAATGCTCTCTGTACCTTTAAAGACAGGCTCTCTCTGTCTTTAAGGGGAGAATGCGGTACTTTGAGAGTTTACTTTCGATGCCAACATGTTTTGGGATTGAAATACAGTCCAATCTGCAGTCACGACAGCTAATTATTTTAATTAGGGCTGCGGCAGCTTCTGTGATACGATTGCTCCTTTCCCTACAGAAGAGTCACTGAAAAATTTCAACAGCTTAACGACACTTTCCGTTTCGGGTGAAAAACGGGCTCTTTTTTGAGCCCTCGCCTTGGAGCTGGATTAGAGCCTCCTCAACTTTAAAACAGGAGTTTAAGACCGTGTCTAAAAACTGCAGCTGAACTTCCCACAGTGCGGGACTAGCACCAAGCCCTGCTCAACCACAGCCACGGACGGTGACAATTAACTTCTGCACACCTTCCACTTCTACCCTGCTTCAATGCACCCTTTCTGTTGGCTTGCTTTGGTCCTCGCTAGAAGATACCCAAGTATTTTAAAAATCAGCCTAATTGGTTTTTAATAACTAATTTGGAAGTTATAACAGCAATAATACTCCCAGACACTCTCATCAGATAACTCCTATTTCCTGGTTTAAAGCTTTGCCTCGGGATGGTTAATTCTTTGATGTTATCATTTTCTCTAAGTAATGAGCACTTTGTAGGATTAAACGGCTTCACTGAGTTACTCTTGGACCAAAAACAAGCTGACAACTAGAAAGAAAGTGCTCTGTAGTCCCACACATGTTTGAAACGTTATTACTGAGGGTGACATAATACATGAGTTACCAGCCTCAGTGCTCTTTAATCGCTTTTAATGACAAAGATTTCTTTAGCTTGAGTATTTGCTGGAATCAAGTCAGATCGGTTTCCAAAATCACACAGCTCATTGAACTTGAATTTAGCACAGGCGCTGCCTCTATTTAGACACTGACTTATGTCCCTTTAACTTAAGAAAGCACCTCATTAGACAGAACACATTGCTCGTGTTCTGTCCAAGAGAACAAGTTAACTAACCAGCACATCCTCCTTCTTTCCTATCTTGTGTTTTTAGAGGAAGGAGGCTGCAGGGGCGGCTGCTGATACTGGTGCTTTCCATTACAGCCCAGCAGATACCAGTATAGGCAGTGTGTGCACAACGATGCCTGCATGAAGCGAGGGAAACGATAAACCAGGAACGTTTGGCCTCTTAAAAAGAACTTTTAAATATTCAGCATCAGCAGATGCACACACATTTCAAATATTATCAGATGGTTATTATTATTATGATGATTAATTATCATACGGTGATTATTATTTTTAATCACACCTACAGAGGTGTAATTCAGGACTCTAGTTCTTTTATGTTAAGAGGATGGGTGAAGATTAGCATTGCCAGTCAACATCTGAGAGCGCTCCATTGACACTGGCTCAACAGCTGATGGGCTGGTCCATGAGAATGAATTACCCACTGTATTCCACAGCTTCGTTCTCCTTTATTTTTGCCAAGCGCCTTTGTTCAAGTTGGGCTGAAAAATACAGTTCAAACAGCGCTTGGTGGCCCCACTGAAATCAGCGGGAGGGGCCGGGGGCTGTAGCTGAGAGCAGAATGCAGGCGAGCGGTGCAGGTTGCCCAGACCACCTCCACCGGCACCAGAGACCTCCGGCTCTGGCTCAGTTCTCTTCCCAATCCGCCCAACAACGACGGCGCCCTCCGCTCTGCGCGTGAAGGTCGGAGGGTGCCGCTTGCCAGGGCCTCCATGCAAGCGGTCTGGCCACTGGGTTTTCGGGCAGCCCAGGGCTGAGCAGAGCACACCGGCAGTGCCTCCCCTCCCCGTGCTGAACTGCCATCGCTCGGGCTCCCGAGATTGCATCGCCAACCTTTATTTTTCAATGCCAGCACCAAGAAAACACCCGCTTCGCCATTAAGCGCTAACTAGTCAACCTCGCATAGGCATGACCCACTGAGAAAAGATATCACTAACCTCATCTATAGCTTTCTTATAGCTCTGTGGGTAAAGGAAGAATAATCATCATCAGAGGAAACAGATCAGGACAGGAAAAAGCCAGAGGAAGGGCAAGCAGGTTAGAAATAAAATTAGAATTGTTAGCTCAACGCTGTGGAGTGTAGAGAAAAAAAAAAACAAAACACAACATCAACAAAACATTTAATACACATTAAAAAAAGAAAAGAGAGAAGCAGTGGAAATTTCATTTTGTTATTAGGCCGACTCTGCAGTTTTAAAATACAAAAGTCAAGAGCATTAAACCAGGAGGGAACACTTCGGATGAGATTTTGCTCAGAGCAGTAGAACGGGAGTGTACCGAGACCACTACCGGGGCTGGTGTTAAGCTGCAAAGGCTGTTGGGGGCCAGTTGCCCACCCTCCCCGAGCAGAGCATCCCCTCCTGCTGCGGGGTGGGGGGGACATGCAGCACGGAACACAACAATGTGCCATCGGCAACCACCGCGCCCAAGCTAGCAAAGCCCTTAAGCATCTGCTTGGCGTGGAAACGCAGGCTTAAGTGCTTTCCCCTAGACTTGGGCTCCTGGCTAAGAAACTCATGCACTCTCTTCCAAGCAGTCGGACCTCCCATGGGCTCTGGCCGTACCGCCGCTTTCCAGGCTCTCTGCTGGAGGAGCGACGGTACTAGCCTCTTTTTTGGGGTCCCCGCGGTTGTGCTACTGCACCGAAGGGAATCACGGCCAAGCTGGCTGGCAACATTCCCGTGGGAAGTAAGGTAAGACTCACAGCGGGTCGGCTGGGCCGCGTCACGTCCCTGTTGTCCTCTTGCTTTACCTTGGCGGGCTCGTGGGAGAGCACAGGGGACCCTTCGGGCTTGGCGTTCCCTGGGTGAAAGGCAAAGGGAGAGAGCAGGAGTTAAAACACTGCTGACGCAGCGTTTAAGCAGGAGTTAAAACACTTGAGGAAGAGTAGCTGGAGAGCTGCCCAGCAGAAAAAGACCTGGGGGTGTTGGTGGACAGCCGGCTGAACATGAGCCTGTAGTGTGGCCAGGTGGCCAAGAAGACCAACAGCATCCTGGCCTGTAACAGGAATAACGTGGCCAGCAGGACTAGGGAGGTGATGGTGCCTCTGTACTGGGCACTGGTGAGGCCACACCTCAAGTCCTTCATTCAGNTCAGCAGATGCACACACATTTCAAATATTATCAGATGGTTATTATTATTATGATGATTAATTATCATACGGTGATTATTATTTTTAATCACACCTACAGAGGTGTAATTCAGGACTCTAGTTCTTTTATGTTAAGAGGATGGGTGAAGATTAGCATTGCCAGTCAACATCTGAGAGCGCTCCATTGACACTGGCTCAACAGCTGATGGGCTGGTCCATGAGAATGAATTACCCACTGTATTCCACAGCTTCATTCTCCTTTATTTTTGCCAAGCGCCTTTGTTCAAGTTGGGCTGAAAAATACAGTTCAAACAGCGCTTGGTGGCCCCACTGAAATCAGCGGGGGGGGCCGGGGGCTGTAGCTGAGAGCAGAATGCAGGCGAGCGGTGCAGGTTGCCCAGACCACCTCCACCGGCACCAGAGACCTCCGGCTCTGGCTCAGTTCTCTTCCCAATCCGCCCAACAACGACGGCGCCCTCCGCTCTGCGCGTGAAGGTCGGAGGGTGCCGCTTGCCAGGGCCTCCATGCAAGCGGTCTGGCCACTGGGTTTTCGGGCAGCCCAGGGCTGAGCAGAGCACACCGGCAGTGCCTCCCCTCCCCGTGCTGAACTGCCATCGCTCGGGCTCCCGAGATTGCATCGCCAACCTTTATTTTTCAATGCCAGCACCAAGAAAACACCCGCTTCGCCATTAAGCGCTAACTAGTCAACCTCGCATAGGCATGACCCACTGAGAAAAGATATCACTAACCTCATCTATAGCTTTCTTATAGCTCTGTGGGTAAAGGAAGAATAATCATCATCAGAGGAAACAGATCAGGACAGGAAAAAGCCAGAGGAAGGGCAAGCAGGTTAGAAATAAAATTAGAATTGTTAGCTCAACGCTGTGGAGTGTAGAGAAAAAAAAAAACAAAACACAACATCAACAAAACATTTAATACACATTAAAAAAAGAAAAGAGAGAAGCAGTGGAAATTTCATTTTGTTATTAGGCCGACTCTGCAGTTTTAAAATACAAAAGTCAAGAGCATTAAACCAGGAGGGAACACTTCGGATGAGATTTTGCTCAGAGCAGTAGAACGGGAGTGTACCGAGACCACTACCGGGGCTGGTGTTAAGCTGCAAAGGCTGTTGGGGGCCAGTTGCCCACCCTCCCCGAGCAGAGCATCCCCTCCTGCTGCGGGGTGGGGGGGACATGCAGCACGGAACACAACAATGTGCCATCGGCAACCACCGCGCCCAAGCTAGCAAAGCCCTTAAGCATCTGCTTGGCGTGGAAACGCAGGCTTAAGTGCTTTCCCCTAGACTTGGGCTCCTGGCTAAGAAACTCATGCACTCTCTTCCAAGCAGTCGGACCTCCCATGGGCTCTGGCCGTACCGCCGCTTTCCAGGCTCTCTGCTGGAGGAGCGACGGTACTAGCCTCTTTTTTGGGGTCCCCGCGGTTGTGCTACTGCACCGAAGGGAATCACGGCCAAGCTGGCTGGCAACATTCCCGTGGGAAGTAAGGTAAGACTCACAGCGGGTCGGCTGGGCCGCGTCACGTCCCTGTTGTCCTCTTGCTTTACCTTGGCGGGCTCGTGGGAGAGCACAGGGGACCCTTCGGGCTTGGCGTTCCCTGGGTGAAAGGCAAAGGGAGAGAGCAGGAGTTAAAACACTGCTGACGCAGCGTTTAAGCAGGAGTTAAAACACTTGAGGAAGAGTAGCTGGAGAGCTGCCCAGCAGAAAAAGACCTGGGGGTGTTGGTGGACAGCCGGCTGAACATGAGCCTGTAGTGTGGCCAGGTGGCCAAGAAGACCAACAGCATCCTGGCCTGTAACAGGAATAACGTGGCCAGCAGGACTAGGGAGGTGATGGTGCCTCTGTACTGGGCACTGGTGAGGCCACACCTCAAGTCCTTCATTCAGTTCTGGGCCCCTCACTATAAGAAGGACACTGAAGTACTGAAGCGTGTCCAGAGGAGAGTCACCAAGCCGGTGAGGGGTCTGGAGAAGAAGTCATACAAGGAGAGGCGGAGGGAACTGGTCATGTTTAGTTTGGAGAAGAGGAGGCCGAGCGGAGACCTCCTTGCCCTCTACAACTACCTGAAAGGAGGTTGTAGAGAGGTGGGTGTTAGCCTCTTCTCCCAAGGGAATAATGACAGGACCAGAGGAAATGGTCTGAAGTTGCAGCAGGGGAGGTTTAGATCAGATATTAGGAAGAACTACTTTGCTGAAAGAGTGGTTGGGCACCGGAATGGCCTGCCCAGGGAGGTGGTGGAGTCACCATCCCTGAAGGTATTTAAGAAACGTGTAGATGTGGCACTTCAGGGCATGCTCTAGTGCCCGAGATTGTAGGGTTTTTCTGTGTGTGTATGGTTGGACTCTGTAATCTCAGAGGTCCTTTCTCACCACAAAGATTCTGTGAAAGCTGTTGCTGCATCCCATTGCCCTGAAAAGGTGGGTATGGGGGGGCTTCATCCTCATCCTGCTTGCATCAGCCCCTTCCCCAGCTACTTGCCCATGAAATGCAGGAAGACAGTGGTGAAAGCAGACAAGGACATCCCAAGCACAGGACAGGATGCCCTGTAAATAGGTCTTTTTTGTCCAACTAATAATGTTTCACTCCATTTTGCTTCTGCTGTTTCAAAAAATCATCCTCCTCTCTACTTGGAGCATATCCCTCCATAGAGCGACAGAAGCCATAATCCAGCCCAGGCTCCACAGACAGCCCTCTCACAGCATTACGGCTCTTTTTGCTGCTAAAAAACCAAATTCACTCTGCAAAAAAGCAGGGCAAGCGATAAGATTAAAAGCTCTGCAGCATCTGACATCGATGGGACATTATTTGCCACAGGATTCCTCATTAGTAAAAACAAAACCAAACCAGAAAGGACAACTGGTGATTGGTGATGAAGTCCTTTTATTGACTACCTCAGAGAAGTGATGGTTCCAACAACAGACACGTCGTCTTATGGCCAAGTCATAAAAAATTCAAAGCATGGAGGCAGCATCGGTTTTAATGTGCTTTGGCCCCGGGGATTTATGCTGTGGGGCTGTGCCAGAAATGCAGATGTAGGGGCTGTATGTGCTTCAGCAGCTCCCACTGCGATTAAACGGGGAAAGGGAGTATCTTTACGAGTGGATCTAAGAGGAGAGGAGACAATTCAGGTAGGCACATAAACCCAGTGTAAACACAGCTTCCTGATGAAAGGATTTTAGAGAAAGCTTTTTACGGGCTAATTCACTCCTCTGCTCCCATCTCAGGCTTTGCACAAAGATGAAGCTCAAAAAACAACAACCAACCGAAAAATGCAGAAAAAAAGAGATACCCACCCCAAGTACCAGCACAGAAGAAGTGAGCTTGGGTCAATAAAGACAGGAAGCTGCTATTCTCTCTTCTTTTTTTTTTAACCCCTCAGCATAACCCTCATCTCCTTTTCTATAAGTTACTTGTCACTGAGATGCTTTGGTGGAGTGTGGGAGCATCCCACATCAGCATCCAGGCAAAAGGGAGCATCAGTATAACTCTGCAAGGAGGCCACTGGTCACGGAAGTACATCAGAAATGATGAATCCTTTGATTTTAGAAGTTTTTTTATAAAAACCATGCAGAATCACAGAATGGTTCAGGTTGGAAGGGACCTTAAAGATCACTGAGTTCCAAGCCCCTGCCCTGGGCAGGGACACCTCCCACCATACTAGGTTGCTCAAAGTCCCATCCAGCCTGGCCTTGAACACCTCCAAAGATGGGGCATCCACAACTTCTCTGGGCAACCTGGGCCAGTGTCTCACCACCCTCACAATCAAGAACACCTTCAAAGTAAACAAGACATGAGACCACAGACCCCTTGCCCTTCTTGCTTAACAAACAAGCCTCAGAAAGCACGCCTGGTGCTGAGGGACGTTTTGAAGAACCTCACCTCTGACTCTGTTGCGCTCACTGGAGCCAGCCTGGGAACCAGGCTGGGATCCTCCCTGGGAGCTGGGCTGGGAGCTGGGAGTGCTGGAGCTGGAGGAGCTGCCACTGCTGGTCCTCTGCAGCGGGCTCTCCACGATGGGCTCTGTCCTCCTCAGGTCTGGGTTGCTGTGGGAGCACAAAACAGAGGGCCACCATCAACCAGTGTTGCACACATCTCTGAGGCTTCAGATCCATCCCACCCCACCAGGGACAGCTGAAAAGTGAGGAGACATCTCCTCTGCTGGAGAAGACAGGGCTGAGGTCTTCTCTCCTGAAGCTATTGAGGCTCCAAGCCTCACTGAGGGACTACGTAGAATTGGCCACTCAACATTTTTATGGAGGTGGACCACAACCACCATGAAAAATTGGCTGGAGAAGCTTTTTGCTAGGATTTTGCCAAATTTGGCAAAAATTAAAAGGATTCTTTGCTCATCCCTCTTCAGCCTGTAGACGTGGAATTTTGATGTTATCTGAATTAACCACCAATATTCATCGTACAAGCATGAATTTGCAAATTGGTATTAGACAGAGGAAGAAATATTTCAGGATATTTCAAGAAAGGACGTCCAGTTTGCAACAAGGCTGCAGATCACTTCTACCACTTATTCACGCTCCCCAGTTTTCATGGCTTCACTGCAAACTTGCATCAGACATCCACTCTACTTCCTTGACTCCTTTCACCCTTGTGAACATCTATCAGTCTAGAATAAAAAGCGTCCTTGATAGACAAAGGGTGACTAATGTCTCTCTGGGTATCAAGATGCCTTTAGGAAATGAATTCTTATTTGGCACTGAAGTGACATCAGAAGACACGTTCACACAGAGTTATGCAATTTGTTTTTCCACAATATTTCTGCTAAGCCATCTTAAAATTCAAAGTCCCGTCGAAAAGGTGGAGAAAGCTTCTCCCATGGAGTCCAGTCAGGACCTTTTGTGTAGGTAAAAATGATGCAGTGACGGAGCCACAAGGCACATTTCAACTGCAACCGGAGGCTGCACACATCAAGGGTGAGGTGTGGACACGGTGTGACCATCATGGTGCAAAAAGCCCACTGCCATAACGGGGTTGTCGGCAGAACGGTTTGGATGCTGCCTGTGGTGGATAAATCCCATAAAATCCCTGCCTAGGGTTACCTATCTTGTGTTGACACAAGGTGGGTATTGAAATGGTGAGAGCGAGACGGTAACTTTCTGTGTGCAAGGAAACACCCCCCTCATTTGTTCATCCTATCCCCTCAATAGGAGAGGTGGTTAGAAAGGAAAATTGGAGAAATGCTACGTTATGGTGAGAGAAATGAAATGAAACTCTTTCACTGAATATTTAATGGACATGGCAGTATCCTATTTGTTTCCAGTTTTCACTAGACTGAAGGCCTCCAGCTCATAGAATCATAGAAACAGAAGGTTGGAAAGGACCTACAAGATCATCTAGTCCTCCTCTAGTCAACTGTCCTCCTATCACCAATATGCATCCTGAGCTAAATTCATTCATGAAATGCATTTGAATAAAATAATACTAATGTATTTACCTGTACTGACCAGGACTGGGATTGAAAGGCTGAAGGAAACACTGGGCAACCTTCAACTCAAATCCCACAGACTCCTGTTATCCTTTTTACTTTCAATACTATCACTTATGAGGACCAGGCAACCCCTCTGCATCTTAAAATTGTCCTTCAAGCAACAGCTAATTAAATGAACACCATTTTTAAGAATTCAAAATGCTTCAGCCCTGAGCAATACAGAGGAACCAACCCTGCTATGAGTGGGTTTTGTCTAATTTAAAAAAAAAACAAAACCCAACAACAATAACAAAACCGATTCCTCCTCCTCCTGCAACCCCTGCCAGCTACTCCGAGCTGCTGTGTGTTAGGGTGGTGATGCATAGCTGGGGCACTGAGCTGGAAAGGAAGGTGTGTGCTGAAAACTGGTTCATGGCACATGGCTACCAACACCCCAGCACCTGCCTTTTGAGCTCACCCTGAAAAGACAGGGCAGGAAGAAGCAAGCAAAGTGCTCCATCACACAGGGATACATGGCTATCTTTATTGGTGATCTGGATGAGGGGATCAGGTGTACAACATCTAAGGAAGATCTCACCAAGCTGCAGGAGTGTCTGTCCCCCAGCACATTCCTCAGTCATTATCTGTGAAAGGCTGCTCCAATGCATAGGAAACGCATGGTATGGATCACCAAGATCTCCCCACTGGGTTATATGGATCCCCTTATATGCAAAAGACGGTGCTGGGAGAACCAGAACCTAATTCCACTAGAGAGAACACTCAAATTCCTGTTTGACCCCCCACATTGCAGCATCCACCTCCAAACCCTGCAATGCCCAAGGAACATAATTCAGCCCAGGGAGCAAACCCTCCAGGGATCCGATCACTCATGGCCTTTGCTGCTGGTACAAAACACGAATGAACACAAAACCAGTTCATCCCAGTGACAGGAGAAGCATGGCAAATCTTGCATGGTCACCCGTCAGCAAGAGGGGGGCTAAACCCCAGCCCACGCTGGGGACTCCCCAGCTGGGCAAAGCCAGGAGGAGTTTGTAGCACTCCAGGATCGTTCCTGCCTGTCCATCCCAGTGTCCTTACCTTGCCCGAATGGGCTGGGAGCCCAGCCGGGGCCCCAGGGCGCTGCCATTGCCTGGGGAGTTCTTCCTCGCCAGAGCAGGGGATATGGAAGTGGTTCGTTGAGGCACCTGGAAAAGAATGGAGACATCTGCCATCACCCAGCCTGTCCCACCACACCTCAGGCTGAGAGGTCAGCAGCTCTTCAGGACTGGATGTACAATCGGTTTCCCGCTATGCAATACTTATAACCATTATGAAGCACAAAGCTCTCAGCTTTTAGAAGGAATCGCCCAAGTGTGAGACAGAAAATTGCTGCAAATGTGGGGTCAGGGATGGTCCCAAAGGTGGGGTCAGGGATGGTCTTGGCCGAGGAGCCCTGAGCAGCACACAGAGCAGCCCTGCTACCATCAAACAGAGCGTTTATGTTTTCAAAAGTGAACATATGCATACACATACATAAACACATTTATAATTTAAATCTAACAAAATCCAGAAGAGTGATTTTTAAGGTAAAATTCAGACTGAAGCGCATTTCAGCAGCCACGGTGGAGATTTTAGCATCTCTAGTTCAGATATAGCACACGCCAGCAGAGAGAATTTGTTGAATGGTGGACAAACAAGAGGGTTGACACTGGGAAGATTCAACCTGATCCACTTAATGCTCATATTAAACCCTATGACCTTCTTGCATCTTTGGACACCACTGACAAAACCTCGCTGCCAGCAGGAGGACTTGCCACCAATGCCACCAGCAGAAACCCAAAGCCAACCGCAGCCTCTGGGTGCTACAGGACCACATCTCAGAGGCCTGCCTCATCCCATGGGAGCACAGGCATCACCAGTGGTCACATCCTACGGCAGCACAGGCTGATGTGGAGAGGCACAACGATACTCACCATGCCATACATTGCACCAGGTAAAAGAGAGGCCAAGGGCTTGGTGGAATTAGGCTTTTTTTTTGGGGGGGTGGGGGAGGAATAAACACACAATTATGTTAGGCAAGATAAAAAGACGTAGAGAGCAAGTGAGCTTTATATTCTGCAGCTCCTCTAACTACAGCTTGTCTCATTAAAAAAGCAATCTCCCCTCCAGGTAGGGTACTCTGCAGTCGGGATGTGGGGAGTTTTTTACCTTCCTCTGAAGCATCCAGCCGTAAGCACTGGCAGAAACAAGACCCCAGACCACAGAGACGGCTGGCCCTGCCTCACAGGGCACTCCTTCCAAACACAACAAACCCTCTTTGAGGCAGTAAAACGTGAAGCTGGAGTCCACACGGGTATTACTGCCAACACAGTGGCCTTATGTGACCTGGCAGGGACCCTTTCCCAGAGCTCACCTTCCCTCAGCACAGAGGGAGAATACTCCATAGTGCCCTTTATCCAAGGAGCAGGTGCTGCGGTCCCACCACATGGTGTGTTGCTGTGTGTAAGAGATGCCCTTCTCAAAGGGCTCAAGGCAAAAGCCAACCTTAAATTGTGAGGGTTTTTTTTTCCAAATTAGGTTAAAACCAGGTGGGCACCCTCCTGCACTCCAGAGGAGCAAAGCACACATACAATTCCAGCAGCTGTTGGCTTGCTTTTCCTCTTAAATAAGCAGCAAATGCCTCTTATCACTCAGTGGTAGCAGATCTAAGAATATTATTAACATACATGACACGCCACCATAGATACCTTGCACAGGGAGGCTTACCTCCTAACTGAGATTTTGCTCTTAAAAAGGCCAGTTGCTTCGTTAAAACATAATAAAACAGGGACAAACACTGCCTCACTGTCACTAGTCAACTTTGTAATCATTTTTTCTCTGCAAAAATCCTCCCAGGCTGAGCGCTGATTCATTGTAAGAGAGGAACCTTAATGGGCAAGTTCTAATTCTTCCAAAACGAAGGTGTATAAACAATGTGATCGAAATACTTGGTCCAGAAGAGTCTTAATTAAAGAGGTACTGCCAGGCGCTGCCAACATGTCAATGAAGGTATAAAGCTGCTGGAGCCCTTACAAGTCTCCCATCAAATATTGATTGCAACTGGAGGCACGGTCCCAGAGTAAAAAGGACCTGGTCTTATTGAGGATGACAAATTTTATGTTCCTATAATGCTATTTAAACAGAAGGCTGCTTTTTATCCTAGGAAAAGGAGAAATGAATTTGCAGTGGCCTGTGTCTGGGCTCGAGAACTTTCTTTGCTGGAGGGCAAGGCTGTTTTGCAGCGCTGTGTGTGCACCCAAAAACAACTCCCGGCACCTCGTGCGACACCTGCCCTGGGAAACGCAGCCCCCGGGCACCCACCACAAAGCCACGGGGATGGGCTCTGCTTTTGCTGGAGGTTTTGGGGACTCAGCTCTGGGGTTGCCCCTTCGATGTGCTGAAAGCGAGGAGTGATAGTGTTACCTTTGGTGGAATGTCTTCCTCCTGCCGTAACCAAGAACTTCGGTCAAACTTTTCAATGCGAGGGGGCAGAGGAGGGTTTTCTGAGGTGGGGTCCGAGTTCTGCCTTGGCATCTCAGTGCGGTGAGAGGTCACCGTCAGAGCCTCCTGAAACCCAGCCAGTCCCTTTGCAGGCTGTTCATGCAGTGACTGAGACCCAGACAAGGAGCTTCCTTGGGATTTCACAGTGACCAGATGTGGAATCTAAGCACCAAGTCAAAACAGAACTATCAGTACCAAATGGAAAAAAAAAATAAAAAAAGAATCAAAAAAAGTATTTAAAAATTTGATTTTTTTTTTTCCTTTGTTCTTATTTTAAAAATTTGGTTAGCACCTCGGATGCATTAAAAAGCCCCCTTGGTGTGACATCAGCACTGCTGTGGTTTCAGGAACTTCTGACTTACATCGCTTCAATGCACGATCTACTAAAAATCACGCTGGCAACAGCTCAGCCTTTTAAAATCAGGCAAGGTCATGTTTCTGTCCTGCGTGTGCTCGGTGGTCTGGGCTCGTAGTGACAGCCCCGTGCTGCCCCACAGGTACCACCGTCCCCTGGGTACCACCCCAGGCGCAGGGGGGATGCTGCTCCCGCACACGCCGTGCCCGCCCCGGCCTGCACTTCCAGCTCCCCACGCCTGCGCCTCCTAAGGCTGAGCTAATGAGGTTTGGCATGGATTTGTCCTTGTTAAAAAATGAGGGAAAAAAAAAAGTTAAAAAAAAAAAAAAGGAGGAGGAAACGATAATAAATAATAATTAATTAAAAAAAAATAGTCAGGAATTCTGAGGCATAGATGGCTTAAAAAATATTTTGAGGTATCAGTATCTATAGGTCTGGGGAGCCCCTTATCTTATGGTGGTCTGTGATTTAAGGGTGGCCCTATGGATTTAAGGGTTACAGGTGAAACCCTTTGCACTCTACAATTTCCCGAAGGGAGGTTGTGAAGAGGAGGGGGTCGGCCTCTTCTCCCAGAGAACTAAGGATAGGACTCAAGGGAATGGCCACAAGTTGCACCAGGGGAGATGTAGATTAGATGTCAGGAAAATCTTTTTCTCCCCAAGAGCAGTCAGGCACTGGGATGGGCTGCCCAGGGAGGTGGGGGAGTCACCATCCCTGGTGGTGTTCAAGAAGCATCTGGACAAGGTGCTACGAGACATGATTTAGTAGCTGAGTGGGTAGTATTGGTGACAGGAGGACAGTTGGACTAGATGGTCTTGTAGGTCCTTTCCAACCTTGTATTTCTTCTATGATTCTATGAAAGGAATACTGACATTCATTTTTGGGAAAATGTGAGAAATTCAAAAAGTTAGAGTTTGAGACATCAGAGCATCTTCCCAGGACCCTGTGAAGCTGCACTTCTTTGGTACATCAGGTTTGCAACTTTTATGCAGCATTTCTACATATATGTCTACATACACATGTACGTGTATCACGTGTATCGTGTATGCATGCATACATTTACCTGGGTCTCTGGGTTTCAAACCACCTTTCCACTAGTACTTTACTGCCAAACAAAAATCTTTGTAGGTGTTGACAATGTAGGTTGTCAAAAAGGTCACTGAAAAGTATTTGGTCAATCAGAGAGATTACAACGAAGTGGGGTTTTACCCACTTCCCAGCATATATAGACCAGTAAATCTTGGGGAAAAAAAGAGCTGTACATCCAAAGGGCTTTCCTGCATGTATTTTGCTTAAAGGTGGCATCATACTGCTGACCTACAGGTACTTTGCTGGCACGTTTTCCCATAGAAAGCCCACGTGGACATGGAGCAAAGGTTTTGTACTTCCCTCTGAAATCCCCACTGGAGTCTGTGGATCTGCGGGAGCGCTTGCCGGGGCTGGACCAGAGCCACCATAGACACTCAGGGCAGAGATTTTGGTGGCAGAGTACTTACAGACCTCGTGGCTGGGAGGAATTTTTGGATGGTCATGGTGATCTATGCCCTCTCCAGATGTGTTTGTGACTGATGTCAACTCAATGGAAAAACCAAAACAAAACCTTGAATTAAAGCGGCAAAGAAAGCAAAAACCTCTTTCTGATGATCCTCAGCATCAAAGTGTCCCGGGTCTTTTGTCCCAGGCACTGTGGTTTTAGTCCTTTGCATAAACCAGATCCAAAGAGGAACAGACCAACTGATGCACTGGACCAGCCCGGCGGTTCCTTTTGGTCCTCCGGCTTGTTTCTGGCAGTAACCAGTACGTGATGCTTCAAAGGAAGGTATAAACCAGGCATGATGTTTCTAACACATGGAGGTGACAAGGGGGAGCCACTCATGAATGTAGATGCTGCTCTTACTCATGAATACGCTTAAGGCTAAGAAACCAGGGAGCAAGACACTATTTCCCTTGAATCTGCTCTTTTTCTTGTTACCTTACCAGCACCCCCAGTGTCCTCCTGCCTCCGGAGGGTGAGGGGGGGGTCCATTACCTGTGGGTCCACAGGTCGGAGCAGGGGTGGGGTCCGGGCTGGTTGCACACCACTAATGCTGAACGACTCCGAGCGAGGAGGCAGGTTGGGGTCCGAAATCCTGTTGGCCACCTTATGGGGCATGGCCGGCGAGCTCTGGCGATTGAGCCGGGAGCGCTCCTCCACCTGTGGGGAGACAGGGAGGGTGGGTGAACGCCCCATAAAAAGCCATTCCCAAGTGAAAACCAAAGTACACACATATATACCAAGGTGTGCATATATATTTAAGGCCAGGCTGGATGCGGCTTGGAGCAACCTGGTCTGGTGGGAGGTGTCCCTGCCCAGGGCAGGGGGTTGGAACTTGATGGTCTTTAAGGTCCCTTCCCAACTACAACTTCCCAACTACAAACATATTAAAGCTCTTTTTAGTTATATCAGGGTATCATACCACTACAGAATCCAAGTTGCCTGGCAAATTACACACTAAATACATTTTATAGACATGGCAAGGAATATTTGTTTGTATTTAGGCGCATAATTCGTTTCTGAATACGAAATGGAAAAAATAAAGAAAAGGCAACGTGCCTCAGAGAGGTGTTTCTAGAAGATGGCTCCTGAGAAGCTCTTGCTTCTTCTCAAAGGTATCTCTAAGCAAGGGGACCCCCTTTTCCTTCCCAACTACAAATACCCCGAGCAGTGCTTTTGTTTGATCTGCATAAAAGAATAAACATGGCAGCCAGAGAACGGGTGGCTTTGATCTAGATTTAGCGAGTCTGGCACCTTGTTGTGTACGGAAAGGGAAAACCTTTATCACCGACAGAGAAATAACCCCAAATCCCACTGCTTTCGGTTACTCCTGGTGGAACTACAGCGGTTTCAGCTAAGCCAGGCACACGTGCAGTCTGGGTGCTCCTGCAGTGAGACTCTGTGCATTGATATTCATGCAGCATATGCTATGCAGAATTTCTGCTACCTCGCGATCCTTCGTGTATTTTCATTTGTGTATCATTACCACATTAAATGCCCTTAGCCCGCCCGGGTTCCAGCCTGTACACACGTCACGTTACAAGGCGACTCGTAAAAGAGGTCTGCTTGGAAAGAACCACAGCTCTTCTTTAAGCAAATAAATATACATGAAACAAAAGAGCCATTGCATGAATAAAAACGACTCTTTTCCTCTTTCAGAGGCTGAGCAGGAGCCAGACTAAATTTTAGGTAAGAGATTTGTGTTATGGACTCTATCCTTTCTAGTTCATGAGGGACCACCTAGGCCACTGCTGTCTTCTCAGAGGACTCAACAAGTTGCCCAGGCGAGCAGAGGCCATGCACAGCTCGGTTCAGCGATGCCCACGGGAGCAGATGTGAAGATGGGAAGGAGAGGAGGGTAGAAAGGAGAACTCCTCTGACCAAGAGGACACAGAAGTATGAGCACTGGGTCACAGGCCCGGTCTGGTATATCTGATTATCAGCCAAGGCTTGACATGAATGCTAGCAGAGATGGTGCCGCCACCAAGTCCTCCAGCTGTTTACAGGCACACTCCGGCACGTTGCCAAGACGTAATGCGTTGCTGATTATGGAGGACTTCAAAAGCTTGTGTGCAGAGGAAGGCAGGAGTGATGAAATGTGGATGTCTCTGTACTGGGAAGGAGAAAGGCGCTTGGTTTTCCCACTGCCAGCAGCTCCTCGCTAGCACGCTGCTGCACCAGTACAGCAGAGGATGCTCTTGGGACTCTCCATCTGTACTTTGCGGAGCCCTAGTGACTCCACCGTTAGGCAGAGAGAGATGGGGAAAAAGCAGCCAAAACCTGCAGGAATTCATCATTGCCCTGGTTCAAGCCATCTCTAATTGAACTCAAGATTCCCCGCAAACGGGAAACATCCTTAGCAGCTTCTGCACAGTCCCGGAGGAAGGCTACTAATGTTTTAATACATCACTTCAAAGCAAGGGGAGGATAAAAGCCACAGGGACCGAAGGAGGAGCTGACGTGCCTGTCGGCTGCTGCAGAGAACAGCAGGGCTCGTGACGCACAGCCGAGCCCTGAGCCCCCCCGGGAAGCTCTGAGCTGCGGGAAAGCCACCGCGAGGAAAACATCCCACTAAACCTGTCCCCTCCTTTATTCACGGTCATATGTGGCATATACCTGCCCAAACCTGTCCTTCAGCTGACCAAGCTTCCTTGTCTCTCAGGAGTTAGACCTGGGTATCTGCACCCCTTTGTTTACCAAATACTGGTCCATGACCAGTATTTGTTAAATAACCATAACCAGTATCCATAACCATAACTGGAGAGGCAGTAAGGGAGGGACCTGCTAATTACAGCGCTACTGCTTAGAGTGTGAATGGCACATCCCTGGCTGGGTCATCAGAGGGTCCCAACACGATGTCCAAAAGTCAGAGGAGAGGTGGGGCTGGGTGGACAGGGCAGGTCTGGGACAGCACCCAAGCAACATCCCAAACTATATCTCAAGTTAACTTCCACTGGATAACCAATTCCTCACAAGAAGAAGAGTAGACAGCAGATGGGGATGTGCATCCATGTGTGTTGGTGGGAATATTTGATCAGACTGTTTCGTGTAGCCTAAAAAAAGAGAAATCCTTGATTGTGCTGTGGGGAAGCTATGAAAGATGCAGTGCAGCCCAGTTCCTAACCCAGAACTTTATCTTCACCAACAGGCCAATCCCTTAACAAGGGGAAGCAAACACAACATGAGCGGCCACCTTTACACTTTAACTCATGTTTGCAGGGTCTTGGAGTCACCATGTGAAGATGAGTGAGGTGGGAAAATATGTGCATTAAGGAGAGGCACGAAAAGCAGAGAGGCACGAGGAGAACTCAGTTGTGGTGATCAAGCTCCTGACGGAAAAGACTTGAGACCAAAGAGCATACAAAAAAGGACGGTATGGGATATCATGCAAAATCCCCAGGAAACATCCCAATAAGCCCTGCAGAGCCACCAGAAATCGCAGGCTGAGCGCCAGACTTGTCTTTGCCTTGTTCCCAAAGGAAAATAAAGTCTCAATATTTCCGTGAAATTAGCATGCATGGGTTGGGTATGGAAATCGCTTAACTTCAGCAAGAACCACGGCAGGCTAATTAAGTACCAGTGCAAGTCTATCTGTATGGCCAGCAAGGATGGTACTTCAATATAGGCAGCAAAATAGCTGCATTTTGCTAAAAGTGGGACTCTGCAGTAGATAAACTGGGGGATGGAGGGGAGAAGAGTAGTTTGGGGAAGTTCCCAAGGGTTCTGTGTCAAGGCAGTAAGTACATCACACTACTGTTCCCAAGAGCAGAAAGATGCCACAGCTTCTGCTTTAGGCATTTCAGTAGAAACTAGACAGGATGACACAGGTAAAGAATACTAGTTTGGAGAGCTAACTGCTGGAAGCTGGAAATGTCCCCCAACACTGGGAAACCTCATCTTCCCCATGATTTCAGCACAGGGTATGAAGCCACATTCTGCTGCTGTAATTCATGTTGTACAGTTCCCAGGACCCTGCTTCTAGTGACAGCATCAAAAGACATCAATCCATAGAATCATAGAATGGTTAGAGTTGGAAGGAACCTTAAAGATCATCAAGTTCCAACCCCCTGCCCTGGGCAGGGACACCTCCCACCAGACCAGGTTACTCAAAGCCCCATCCAGCCTGGCCTTGAAACCCTCCAGGGATGGGGCAGTCACCGCTTCTCTGGGCAAATTAGGGAGTTGATCCAGTGTTATCCTGGAGGCTGAGCCAATCTCTCCAGGGGGTATAAAAGACACCCCACTCCCAGATCATCCCCACCCCAAGGGGAAACAAGGATCCTCTCTCCTCCTGAACTGATGAGGGCTGTGGGCAGCCTGCCAGACACCCCCTCAAGAAACGAGGGAGAAGAAACGGGCCTGTTTGTGTTTGAAATGGAAAGCTAAATCCAGCACTTTTCTCCTTCACCCCAGATAAAGAGTAAGAGTTCTCTTTATATATCTTCGTTATGGTTTTGAAGACAGCGTCAGAGGTACTTTAGCAACGTGCTAGAGGATTTATTTAAAACCAGGCAACAAAAGACAGAGTTTACTCCCTTCTTCCTGCCTGCTGCCTACTCTCGGCACTTCTGCAGATGGACACGAGAGACCCAGTTCTGCACAAAGCTGCAGAGGCACCACCCAGGTGGAAGCCTCTCCCCGTCAGAGGCAGCTCAGCACATCTGGAACATCTCATGTGCAGACCCACTTATCAAACTTCTTCCCCTGGGAGGGCTGGAGAATGATGCTCCAACTCTGTGAAAACACGTTGCCTGGCACATGGCCACCAAAAGACTCTAAAGACCAAATGGGAAGGGAATGAAGGAGAAACCTGAGAGAGTATAAAGGGGTGGGAAGAGTTTTTTGACACCCACATCTATCTTTGCGGTGGTTTAGAAAGGCTGGTGGTGTTATTTGCCTTTGCTTAGCAATGGGTAGCTGATTGAATTTCTGGAGTATTTGATGCCTGCAGATATTGTGGATGCAGCTGAGGGCTGTCAAGAGGAGAGACCAGGAGACAGCGGCATGTTGGATGCACATCGCATCTCTGCCAGGACTAGAGGGTGCCAGACATCTGGCAGCAGAGCAGGGATCCTGCTTAGTAGAAAGAATAGCCGAGTTATTAAAAGATCTTTCTGCCCAGGAGTAGGGTTACAAAATTAAACCAACCAAACACAAAGAACTTTCACAAAAATTAACAGCAAGAACGGGGACCAGTCTTACTGGAGCCACCACAAAGAAATTAAGGAGAAAGACAGTGTTTGCACATGATCCTGAAACCGCGCTGCAGACAATGCATGTCTTCAGATTTTCGAGACTATTCAGCCAGGCAGTAATTAATATTCAAGATCTCATAAATTGTTACAACAATTCCCTCTTTTTGCTGGAGAACAAAAAAAAAAAAGAAAGAAAAGAAAATTGGCATTGTGGCTTGCCTTCCTGAAAATCATGAAAGAAGTGTAACCCCAAGAGATACAGTCCTGAGCACGGGAGAAAATGCTGTCTGGTCCCCATTTTATTATGGGGAGCTGAATTAGTGTTCAGCAAGGAACCCTGTACAACCATCCTCTGCATTCACCTCTGTCCTCCAGCAGACCAGGAAGCATCAGGAGCTCCTGGCACGTCCACAAATCCCCAGCTGAACCCCTCCAGGAAGGATCCATCCTCCTCCTTCCAAGCCCCCATGGAAAAAAATCTCTATCCACCACTCTCTTGTCTTGCACAAAGGTACATGAAGACACGTTGCATTGAACTGGGAGTGCTTCCAGCACAGCTAATGGCATCTGCTGGAGGCCAACCCAGCAATCTGCTCTTCGTATTTCGGTCCGAACTGCCTGCCCAGCCCTGCGGATGCAGGCAAGCATCACCACGCTCCCCGCTCCCACCTACCTCCTTGGCCCATGCGGGTTTCTCACTGGCATTTATCCCTTCTTTGTAATGGTAGAGGGGTTTCTTCTCTGCTGGCCTCTGGTCCTGCCGCTGTTGCTGCTGCTGCTGCTGCAGGGACACCAGGTAGTCCCGCTCCTGCTGGAGCTGCCTCTGCAGCCTCTCTGCTTGACGCTGCTCCTCCAGCTGCTTGCGCTTATACTCCTAACCCAGGAGAAAGCACAGTGACACGGGTGCCCGGCCAGCGCGTAAACACAGGGCTGCAAACTGCAGATTTATCTATTTGGGTGGGAAACAGGGCCCAAGTATCCAAAAGGCTGTTTTCTGGCAAAGCTCATTGTTTGGGAAGGATTTGGGGACTGAGCTCCGAAGCATCCCTGGAGGAGGGATGGCTGGGAGGACAGAGCCAGCAAATTCAGAATATTGGGGGGTGCCAGCCAGGGAAACACTGTGAGACATTTCCCTCCCCTCTCCAAGGGCTCAGACGTCCCCTTATGAGCTACCATTGACTTTGCCCAGATTTTTCTGGATGGGAAGAACAAAGCATCAATCCAATGAGGTGCCAAACACCACTGGGTCAGACAAATCCAGCTGAAGCCAAGTCCTCTGTAGGACCAATTTATTGTTTGTGGAAAGGGCCCTGCAGCAGAGCCAACTGCATGATCCTTCTGGATCCCTACAGCTCCGTGTAGTTTAATGAGTAAATCATTTTGAAAGGGCCTTTTGAATGGGCAAGGGCTTGTGTGAGGGTTTTTCTCTTCCGTAAATAAAACTAATAGCAAGAGAGAAGCAGAATAATCCATGCGGATTAAAAGAAAACAGAGTAACAGCTACCAGCACGGAAAAGGACAACCAAACTGAACAAAAAAAAGAGGACAAAGAGCATGACAAAGAGCGTGAGAGGGAATATACACTGCTCCTGCGAGGAAATTCAAACCAAAACCTTCGCCCAGAATATGGAAACCCAAGTGAGAGGGTGGGTTTGCCTGATGCAGACACACGACAAGCTCGACCACGCTCCAAAATGCTGTCAACAGCTTTCGGAATTACAGGGTGATGAAGAGGGCTGTTCCTGGCACCAGCATGCCGATGCCATGGAAGGGATGCGGGGAGAGAGGAGTCATGCACCACGAGGGGGACCCGGCCACAGGACCAGCCATGCTCGCAGCCACGGTGTCCCCCACATCTCAGCAGGGCAGGAGGGACATGGGGGACGTGGGTGGAGGTGGACACATGCGGACACGACACGGGCAGAAAGCGGCAAGCGTGGCCGGGGGCCTCCCATTTACCAGAAGTAGCGCCTGCTCCTGCAACAACTGCTGCTGCAGGATCTCTAACTGTCTCTGCTCCTCCTCTAACTGTCGCCTGATGTACTCCTGGAGGCATGGGCAGCAGGGATCGGAGGAAAAAGAGAGAAAAGGTAAAAGAGACAGTATTTCCCAAGAGGAAGGAGAATGAGGTGGGCACCCGCTACCCATCCCACCCGAGAGCTGACACCGGTCAACCAGTCCGGGCACCCTCATTCCATCCCTGCCCAAAGAGCCTGGGGTGTCCACCGCTCTATAAGGGACCTCCCAGGGCAAAGGGTGAACGAAAACCAGTGAGAAAAAGCAGAAATTAACGGGGAACACAACAACACCCCACCCCAGGAACCCGTGGATGGGAAAAACCTGCATCAAGTATCTCCACACCTGCGGGCAAGCAAGTGGATCCACATGGCAGTAAATGACAGCGGTGGAAAGCGACACACGCGGCGTTAACAATTAAGCAATTTGCTCTCAAGTGGTAAGAAACACAAGTGTTTACAAGAAAATCTCTGGTTAGAGGAAGAGGAACTTGCACGGAAGGCGATCACCCCACTCCTGGTGGGTTACCTGCTCGTGCTCCGCGCGCCGCCGCTCCTCCTCCCGCCGCATCTGCTCCTCGTAGTGCCGCCGCTGCTCCCGCTCCTGCTGCTTCCGCAGCTCCTTCTCCCGCCTCTGCTGCTGTGGGGGGCAGGAGGTACAGGTCAGCGCCCCCACTCCTCTCCTCAGGAGCTCAAAGTTCTTTTCTTAAGCTTTTTTAGGGAGTCAGCTTGCTCAGTGACCTGCAATATTCCTACTCGCCCGAGGAGAAGCCACATCAGCATTTGGGGTGGTAGAGGAGCTTGTTGATCCCACCCCATCCTCACGTACTCTGGTACCCAGCACTGGCTACAGAGAACCCACAGCATCCTCCAAGCCAGTGTTGGACCATGGATGAAACCCCATTTCTTCTACCACCCAGGCAGTGCATGGTACCATGCCCAACTGGTGGGGTCACATTAGGCCCTGGACACACAGCACAGAAGGGGCACAACCCAGGAGCCCATCACTTTTGGGGAACTCATGTCTCAGCTCCAAACCCACCTGGCGAGGATGAGAGAAGGTGCTGGGGGAGCTATTGCCCACCAATAGAGGAATGCATACAGAATCACAGGATGATAAGGGGTTGGAAGTGACCTCTGGAGATCACCTAGTCCAACCTGCCAAAGCAGGTCCACCTGGAGCAGGTTGCACAGGAACGTGTCCAGGTAGGTTTTGAATGTCTCCAGAGATGGAGACTCCACCACCTCTCTGGGCAGCCTGTTGCAGGGCCCTGCCACACTCAAAGCGAGGAAGTTCCTCCTCATGTTTAGATGGAACTTCCCATGTTCAAGTTTTGTGCCTGTTACCTCTTGTCCTCTCACTGGGCACCACTGAAAAAAGACTGGCCCCTTCCTCTTGACATCCGCACTTTAAGTATTTATAGGTGTTGATCAGATTCCCCCTCAGCCTTTTCTTTTCCAGACTAAAAAGACCCAAGTCCCTCAGCCTTTCCTCATAAGAGACACACTCCAGGTCTCTAATCATCTCTGTAGTCCATCCCTCTAAGCTTCTTGCCTCAGCAAACGCTAACACATAAGACCCCAAAACCAAGGGTTTTTCCTTTTTAAAACATAAATTGAACTTTTCCTCTTGCCATCCTCAGGCCACCCCAGGGTCCTGCCACCTGGGTCACATCCCTGATCACTCAGCTCTACTGCATCTTTGCCCACAGCAACCCAGGGCATTTTGGGACAATGATGACCTGCAGCCGCCTGTGAGCCCCCCAGGGAACGCTGGACACCCAGGTGACACCCGTAGCCCCCACACCCCTTGTATTTAACCCACCACAACTCCCCCAACCACCCTGCTTCCCTAATCTGGGGCCAGGTGCTGCACTACTCGGCCACCAGACTGCTCTGCAGGGCAGCCCCGCAGCCGCCGCATCGGCAGAGGGCACTCACATGCCAATATTGGCTACCGGGGCTCTGCAGCCTGCCAGAACTCCATCATGCACCGGCTGCACCAACAAACATGCAGGGCTGATGGGGAGGCAACCTGCTGAAGCATAAACCATTTTTCTCCTTTCCCCTGCCTTTTTGTTTATTTGTTCACCCCCACAGCAGCTGGGAGGGCTGCAGTGGTGAGGTGGCCACCAGAGGGGCTGGAGCTGGAAACGGTGGCTCTGCCCAAGGCTGAGCTGGCTGGAGACAAAGGTGCATCCACTTGGAACTGCTGCGCTGCAGTAAGCCAGCACCATACATACAGATGGATTTCATATCTATCCACAGAGATCTTTCTCCATAGGTATCTTCTATAGAGATATCTATCCCTGTAACAGATACCTACCTATAGGGATCCATCTCTAGAGGTGTCTTCTACAAACACAGCTATTCCTATTACAGATATCTACCTATCTATAGAGATATTACATAGATCTATCTCCATAGTCTCTATCTAATACAATAGATCCATCTCTATAATGTACATTTATAATAGATGTCTAATAGATTTACCCTATTAGATACTGTTATAGTTATTATACCTCTGTTATATATTCTATATTCTGCTTTGCAACTTGCTCTGGTGGGAGGTGTCCCTGTCCATGGCCGGGGCTTGGAACTGGATGATCATAGAATCATTTAGGTTGGAAGAGACCCTTGGGATCATCGAGTCCAACCATCAGCCCTACTCTACAAAGTTCTCCCCTACACCACATCCCTAGACACCACATCCAACCTACTCCTAAACACATTCAGGGATGGTGACTCCACCACCTCCCTGGGCAGTCCATTCCAGGGTCTGACCAGTCTTTCTGGGAAGAATTTTTTTCCTCATGTCCAGCCTAAACCTACCCTGCTGCAGCTTGCAGCCATTCCCTCTTGTTCTCATGATCTTTAAGATCCCTCCCAACCCGTGCCATTCTATGATTCTACGATTCTGTCTCCCTAAATATAGATACCTACAGAAATCTTTATAGATACCTATAAAGACAGATGTATCTATAGAGAGATTTATAGATATTTTATCAAACATTTAAAGACATCCCCACATTTCAATGGCCATTGCCTGCCTTGCTGCTATCTCCTCATCCACAGGTTAACATCCACAGCCACCCTTCTGCAGGAATCCTGCTGCTTTCCTCTAACCGTAAGGAGCTGCAGCACAGCTTTAGTGCCACCCATAAGCCGTATTTACCAGCGCTGTCCCACTCGCCCGAGGGAAAGGAAAATAAAAAAAAGAGAAAACCCAACCCATAAATCTCATCCAACCTGAAATAACCTGCCAGCTCCAGACTCCAGCGTGTCCCACGCCAGGCGCAGTCACTCGCACTGCCCACGTAAGCCGGGGATCCATGTGTTACTCCCCGCGTACGCCTGCCCTCGCTCAGCACAACTCGAACGTGGGGCTGTTTGTAAGGGTTTTTTTGGGGTTCTCTCTATACTCTATACTAGGAATTGGAGAAGATGCACCGTGGGGACGTGGTAACTCTGCAGCAGTGATGGTAATACATGGGATTTCTCGGCTTTACCTGTGGTGCCTGACCTCCTAAGGTGGTCACCTCCGGCTGGTGATGGTCTCTGCGTGCCGAAGCACCGATATGTTGTCTAACAGGGTTGAGTGTTACCCTGAGCTCCCAATCACAGGGTGTATCAAACTGGGCTTGGGGTGGGTTTTCACATTGGTTGTTTTTTTTTTTTTAAGGTAAAATAACATGCTCCTGAATAAAGGACATAATGTTTGTGTAGGCTGGGCTTGGCTGGCAGGAACCAAGGCCCTGAATGCCACAGCTATTTCTTAAATAAAAATCACCCGACTGGCCTTTATTCCCAAACCAGCAGGTGAACAAAGCCAAAGCCCTCTAAGAAAGGAGACAAAAGTGTTTTTCCCAGGGAGGGAGCGGAGCACCACCATCCTTCCAGGGGACCCCCAGCCAAAAGCCCATTTTCACACCGAAAAGCCTATTTAACCCCAGGAGCTGGGAACAGAGCCTCCCCAGCACAGTTTTCTTTCAAAGCCAAGCTTGATGCTCTTCTGCAGGAGATTTAAAGGACCTCTTCACCCTTCCTCAGCCAGGCTTTTCGGGCTGAAATACATCCATTTATGGAGGCCAGGAGCAGAGAGCTTCCCTCCAGCTCAACAGTGTTTTTGTCAGGTCACATTATCAGCAAGTCATTTGTCACGGTTGCATTACAAGTACCTTCAGCTAAACTCTGCACCGCCTCCTGGCACACTCAGCTGTACAGCCACGCTCTGGCAGCTGGCAAACATCTGGAGAGGACCTGGCACCGCAGAGGGGTGGGCGAAGCCTCCAGCAGTGCCCTCCCTTGCCCATCTCCCCTCTGCCTCCACTCACACTGGTGCCGAGCGGCGCCAGGGTGATGGGGACCCACTTTAAAGTAGCTCAGTGAGATGCAGCTGGAAACTGCATGTAGGAAGGGAAAAACAACAAAAAAAACCCATCCCACATATGAATGGAGAGATTAAAAGATCTCTATTTGACTTCTTTCCTCCCTATTTTCTGCCCTCCCCTCTCCCATGGCAAATGCACACTTCCCACGTTTCTCCAAGCCTGAACCTACTGTGTGTATTTACACTGTCCAGATCTATTATTCATGCAAGGCAAGAGCACCAATTAATTAGGACTGCATTTATATAACTCTGCAGGTAAAGCTATATGTAGCTGCTTGTAAGCCAGAATGGGATCTTATTTGCGCCGCACTAGAAATGACAGGCTTTAAATATTGATGAGGGAAGACACATGAAGGCAAAGCCTCTGGTGGGAAGGCCCTTGGAGGCCTGGTATGAATCAAGGACTTCAAAGGAGCAAGCTCACTTCGCTAGATCAGATGCACTCAGGACTACGAGTGACTGGAGAACTGAAGCCCATCCATGAACCTGGTGAGCTCGGAGAGGGATAAGGACTTGCGAGAGGCTCCTGGAAACCTTGGCTGCTGCTCCCCAACATGAGCATGACCCAGCAGAGAAGTGGCAGGGGAATTCCAAGTGACAAACGAAAACTAATGTTCTAGGCAGTGGCATTGTTGTGACAGGCTCATTTATTTGAGCCACCAGGGAAAGAGTGACGGCGGCTGGAACATCATCTTTCCTGACACACCAAGCGCTGGAGCAGAGAGGTGTTTCCCACTGGTAGAGAAACTGGGTCAGAACTTCCCACCACAGCAAACAAGGACCTGATACGCTCTGAACCACTGCAGGAGCTTTTAGTTGGGATCACAGGGAAGGGATGCTCCATGCAGGAAAAGGCTTGCACTTCAGAAATTATGAGTTCTACATGATTTCTAACAAAAAAAAAACCTAGAGAGATGTAAGGCTTAGCACATACCTGTACTATGGGAGCTGCTGTAACACAGTTCTCCTTGGAAATGAGTCCAAGGACTGCTGCTGGGACCACTGCAGTGTTCCCATGTACAATATTACTGCAAGGAGGCCATCATCTTAATGAAAATCATAGACTCATAAATTGTCTAAGTTGGAAGGGACCTTTAAGATCTTAAGTCCAATAATCAACCTAACTCTGATAAAAAAACCACCCTAACCATAAAAAACCATATTCCTCCAAGCTATATGCCACCTGCACATGCAGAAGAAAATACCAACCACTATTTTAGCTAGGCTAAGTTTATCTAGAATTAATTGCTTTACAAGAGCTTCCAGCAGACAATCTTCTGCCAGTTAACATATAAAGGGGCTACAGCCCTTTTTTATGCCCTGAACATCCAGCTCTATAACTGCACCAAACGAAACCTCACATCCAAACAGCAAGATGCTTAGATTTGCCCTGTAAAGACCTGTCCTTCCTATTATACCTACAAAGGAAAAAAAGGTAAATATATTTATAACCACAACATGGCAGAAAAGTGAGGTTATGCAAACCCCTCCCTGATGGCATCTGCCCACTGCTGCCAAGGGGTCTCACGGAGATTTGTCTTGCAGGATCCCTAATAACGCTCCTCTCCGGGAGATGTGTTATTCCTACCAGCTTGGCTGGAGTTTTGGTGGTTAAACTGGTGCAGTAAGGCTCATACTGTGCCAGGAACAAATGGAGGGTTTATTAGGGAACTATATATATACACAATATATGTATATACAGGGAAAAATTGAAACACATTCAAGCCTCTTCACCCTTCTGCATTACAAAAACATTTTCCTTAGTGCTATTCGATTTATTGATATTTAGATCTATAATTTGGGGTTGAGGGTTTTTTTGCAGTTAGTTCTGGTGCACATTTTGAATTCATGAGACCAACTTTCTGCACGAGGGGAAACAAAGCTGCAACTCTGCTCCCATGAAGGCCCCGGTTTCAGAGCTAGCTCGGGGATTTTTACTTCCACCACAATTAAAGACAGCCACAAATCTAAATCTTTCTGGCTGCCTGGAAGAAGATTCAGCCTTAAAGAAGGAAATTGGTCAGCTGTTGAGAAAGGGGACCCAAGTGGCTGACAGATGTGAGGAAGCACGCAAAGGATGGCAGCAGGTCTCGGGGACAGCATGAAGGTGCATCAGGAGAACACCAGCAGACCTCCTCACTTGACTCTGTTATGTCTTCATTTGATATTATTGCTGGAGCACCACTACGAGATGGTGGGTTTCCCCAAACAGGCCCTAAAACAAGCGGTACTTTGCGAGAGGTTCAGAAATCCTGCATAAGGAGGACCAGGATGACTGAAGAAATGGGATTCCTTCATCATGAGCTCTGCTGGGTGAGGGAACAGAAACGGTAGGAGCTCTTTCCCTGGCAGTATTTCAAAACAAGATTGGAAAAACACCAGCAAATCTACTTGAAGGGTCCGCTCTGACAGAGGAATGGACCAGTCACACCACTAACAGCCTTTCTCCAGCTCTTTCGCTGTGCATCTCCAGTACAAATTGTCTCCAGGAGTTTCTGAGCTTGGCATCCTCTGGAGTCAATCCTTTTGGTGCTGCGCTCGCTCAGCCTGACCACCTTCATGGCATCTTACGGTGAGTCAGAACTCTCTCTATAAGCACAGTAATACGCCTGGCAGTACTAAACAGGCTGGCTCTGGGGCCCCAAAAGCCACCAGCTCCAAGCATTTATTTGTCCTGGATGCTCTGTTGGGTTTTAAAGGTCAACGTTATTTTGAAAATTCAGTAATCTGAGCCTTGCACTGGCCTCTCCTCCCCGAGATCTGCTGGTACAGTGCTGCCTATTGGAGTCACACCCCATCTTAGTCAGACCATAAAGAAGCATGGAAGCAACCATGTCCCCATTAACCAAAACAAATCCAGAGCCAAGACTCAGCAACTGAAGACAGTGCAAAACTGGCATAGGAAAAAGCAGAGGCCAAAAGGCAACCGCTTGGCTGCTGCTGAAGCCTTTGGATGCTGTTGTGATGGGTCCAAGAGCTGGAGCTGTATCCTTATACGCCCCTTCCAGTTCCTACAGGAGAGAAGGGGGTGGACTCTTTCTCAGGGAGTGGAGCAATAGGACAAGGAGGAATGGTTTTAAACTGAAAGAGGGGAGATTTAGACAACATACCAGAAAGAAATTCTTTACTCCTGAGGGTGGTGAGACACTGACCCAGGTTGCCCAGAGAAATGGTGGCTGCCCCATCCCTGGAGGGGTTCAAGGTCAGCCATTCAAGGCTTTAAGCAACCTGGTCTGGTGGGAGGTGTCCCTGCCCAGGGCAGTGGGATGGTATGATCTTTAGGATCCCTTCTAACCTGAACCATTCTATGACCCTACGCTCTCAGGCGCACAACTGCAGTGACATAGATGGAATGTGTTGGGGTGCCTCTGGGCAGTGATACCATACTCAGGACAGCTGTGACAGCTGCTGTTTGGTACCTCTGTCTGGTCATCAGATGCTTCCTGTCCCCAAATACATGAGAATAACATAAAGACCAAACTATAGCCACTGCTGGCTGGCCGTGCTGGAAACAGTGGGACAGCCCTGGGGGTACAAACCCTTCCCATGTCCCCAGGCAGAGGGAGCATCCATCTCCAGGGCGGACACTGGGACTTTCTCCAGTGGCCAGAAACACTCAAAGCCTCCTGTGTGGCTCCTCTACCCCACTCCCTGCAGCACCAACAAAACTTTCTGTTTGCTAATCTCTGCCTCTGCTATTTTTCTGGTTCTCCTACAGCAGTCCAGGGCACAGACAGGACACCTTGCAGCCGGTCACACCAGGGAGCATCCCTCCTAGTCGCTGCCACAACCCACTGCTTTTGTAGGAGAAGGTTTGTACCTCTTCAAGGACTCCTGCTTTAATCCTCACCATAGCAACTTGGCTACATTTCTTCCTCGCCATGCAAACGGTGTTCTAGCAGCGAGGAGAGAACTCATTTCACTCTGTGGCTGAAGATGCAGGTGAGACTCAACCCGACTAGATGGACCTTCTGGAGAAGGTGGGCATCCGAGAAGATGCTGGGGCCACCACTGCCACCACCAGCAAACACCTGCCCACTCTGCCCTAATCCTGGCTAAACCCATGGTGGGTCACATCGGTGGACCAGTGCTGGGGAGGGCAGAGGAAGCCTCTTCTTTTTCCCCAGTTCTCTGATAGAGCAGGAGAGTGAAAATGCCTCTTTGCCAGCTTTGCCCCAGAAAATCTCTCCCTTTCAATTCAGGTCTGGAAACTAAGGCAGCTGGGAAGAAGGTCATGGGTGAAGAGCCCAGGGGGGCTGTTAGAGCCAGCAGAAATGGTGGCATCGATTTTAAATCCTGGCTACGGTGGCATTAGCTTTTAATGACATGGGGGAAAGGACGGAGGGACCAGCAGAGCCTGGGGAGAGGAGGGGGCTGTACACAGCCGGGCTCCTCATGGCAAAGCCTCTGTAGCTCAGGGCAGAGCTCGCCAGCTTAGAAGGAGGATTAGCCCTCCATTCAAAACCTGCCTGGGAAGTGGCAAAGAGAGAGAACAATTTTCTTCTATGGGAAGAGAAGATATTAATAAAGCAGCCAGCATTGTATTCATTATATGATTGCAGCTAATCTGCTGTCTGCTTTTATTCTGCTGTTGTTCTGCTCCTGTACCGCTTGCAGCAAGCAGGCTGGGACAAAGGCAGAGCCAGGCTGCCTTAACACAGTCCTCAGATCTGCTGGGGCAAGGGATTTTGGGGTCCAATGGGGGGCACACCACCCGTGTGCAAGCCCCCTCCTCTCTCAAAGCATCTCACTGCCTTTGCGAGGGCAGGGGGGGAGCAGGAGGCGAGCAAAGCCTGACCTACAACGTATTGAATGTGTGATGCTCTATGCTCTGACAACCTACATATTTACCAGACTGAAAAAATGCTCTGCCTGGGTGTCGTCCCTGGTGGGTTTTGCCCTGGGGGGGCTCAGAGGACCACCTCGAAGAGGGGCCCCACACCATCATCATCACCATCAGCTGCCTGAAATTCCTTCCTGTCTGCGCCCCTGGCCTGGGGGCATTACCCAGCACACTGAGAATCAGGTTATATCTAAGAGACAATCTAGCTCATTCAAATTAAGAGGGTGGCTGCTCTAATAGCTCTTTGACTGAAAGTCCTTTTTTTGCAGACACATCAATGACCTCTTCGGAAAACTAATTTAATTACCCTTAACCTAGTAACCCTTCAATGAGAGACTTTGGATGGGTTCAGTGTGAGGCAATGGGCTTCTTTGAGCAAAACCACATCAAAACTCCCCCAGAATGGAGACAGCCCCCTTCCCCCCCCCCGCCATTCTTCCTTGGTGGATTTCTGTAAGTCAGGAACCAAGAGCTAAACCACTTTGCACAGAGAAATGCAACCAGGCTGCGCATCTCACAGACACCCAAAGTCACCCGGTCAAATCCTGCAGCTGGATTTTAAATGGGGTGGATAATTTTATGACCAATTGTATTTGTAGCTGGTATGTTAAGACAAGGGTAATGA
Organism: Jacana jacana; assembly: GCA_013400555.1. Taxonomy (NCBI): domain Eukaryota; kingdom Metazoa; phylum Chordata; class Aves; order Charadriiformes; family Jacanidae; genus Jacana; species Jacana jacana. The sequence continues at coordinate 157,346 of VZTM01015143.1, read as the reverse complement.
AATCTTATGCTTCTGGGCACGTATGGATCATTGCACAAGTCAGGCAGGCATCTGCCCCTCCCCTGCCAGAGAAATCCTAATTGGCAGGGACTGGAAGGACTAAAGTTGAATTTGGGGATTAAAGGGGACACAAGTGGCACCCGGATCCAGGGAAAGGGCAAATGGAGCTATTCAGCTGCTTCTTAAGTGTAACAGTCCACAGCAGCAAATAATGATAACGATAATGAACTTGATAGATGCCTGGAACGGTAAAGGCTTTTGCCCACCTCGACTGAACATGGTTATCACCCCAGTAACGGGGGTGATACCTCTGCTCAGCAGTTCCAGGGATCCTTTTGAGTATGGTATTTCCAGGGTTTATTTATAGCAAAGCAGCTCTGTTACCTTCACAAGAGCTGGCAATGCTTGCTGCAGTGAGGACAGTGGCTGGGGCCTGGTACTCAAAAAGCAGGAGCTGGGGGTGGGTTGTCCAGTGAGACAGAACATTTGGGGTTACCCACTAGAGAGGTTAGGAGGTGATCTCCTTAAAGCAGGCTGAGAACAGTCACTTGGCACCTGCTGCCAGAAAATCCCGCTGTTTCATCCCAAACCAGCCTCTGCCAGCCCATCGCTCGGCTCTGGCCAGTTACCTCCTCCAGCCTTCGCCTCTGCTCCTTCTGCTCCTCGATCCGCTTCTGCCGCTCAGCCAGCAACTGCCGCTTGTGCTCCTCGTTCTCCCGCTGCTGCTGCTCCAGCTGCTGCCGGCGCAGCGCTTCCGACCGCTCCTTGTTGGCCAGCTGCAGCCGCAGGAAATCCCGTCGCAGCGTCGACTCCCCGGGCAGGTTTAGGATGGAGCTGGATGGGAGAGGAGAAGCCATCAGAGAACATCCCCTCCCGCGCCCTCACGCCTCTTTGCCAGGGGAAGTTCGGTGTGGTTTCCCGATGTGGCTCATCCCAGCAGCACCCCAATGTCCCACAGAGCTTGGGCAGCAGCAGGTGGAGGGACCACAAGCATCAGGGCATGGCTCACCCGTGGTTTACTTGCCAAAAGGTTTCCTTTACATGAAGTTTCTAACCAAGGCCTCTTGTGCTGCAGTGGCACACGCTATATTTAGCTGTTCACAAAGCCCATTTAGCGTGAATCACTGCCAGCTATTAAAATGCTACATTATCTCGGTGAAATAATGGAATAACCTAATACTAATTACAACAGCTCCGAAAAATGTCACCGGGGAAAGAAAGTTCCAGCCCCACCGTGCTCGCAGCAGCACTGGGGAGGTTTCATGGTGAAGGTACATGGAAACAGGGAGCTGCACATGGAAGTAAGGAACCACTTTTTAAGGAACCATCTTGAAAAAATTCGACCTTGACTGAAAAAAAATATACTCCTCGACTGAAATGAAAACCTTCTTTAATTTTACCTCCCATTTTTTCCACATCTAAATACCCACATTCCCTTGACAGCACCACAGAGTGCTGCAAAATCCCACAGGAGATAGGGCACCCAGGGTCCTCTTCCCCAGCTTCTGTCTAGGGTGATCTATAGCATCAGTTTATATGCACTCCCTGTCTAGCGGGGGAACTACCCTCTGCCCTGCCAGGGAACGGCACTCAGTGCTCAAACTGTCCTTTTCCCATATCTACCTCTCTTGAGTCTGTAATCCAAGGTGATTTCATACAGAGTTAAAGAGACACAAGGGCAGATATGAAATGCTGACTCTTACCTGGGCTCTCCAGAGTCATTTTCCTCCTCCTCCTCCTCACTTCCACTGTACTCGTACTCTGTCTCATCTAGGAACAGAATTGCTCATCAGTGCCCTTTGCTGGACTCAAATTTGTTTTTCCAGCAGCTGAAAGCCCCAGAGCTCTGAAGGCAGAACAGACAACTCTCTTTTCCTCACACTACAGAGAATAAGCAGCATTATTTCTCTGCATTTTCTGCTTACACGGGGGGCTGTGAGGTCAGGGAAACATGGGTGGTCTCCTTGGGTGCTGGTTGGGAATGGGCTGCATCCCATACAGAGTGCCATGGGCATCACCAGCACAGCAGGCAATGGACCTAACAACCAACTCAATGTAAAGACCCATAAAATAAGATTTTATCCCCATATGACAGCAAGTGACCCCCTCCTTCAGGAGGGTTCATCAGAGGGAGATACGCCACAAGCTCTTGAAACCACAGGCACTGGAAGGTGGGTTTTAACTCTGGCTCTGAAGGCACCAGCTCCTTTCTCCCTAAACATATGCTCTTCCTATGCAAATCCATGAATTTTCCAGACAATGAAGACATCTACATAAAAGCCAACTGCAACATTGTGCTACATACTGAGATTTCTATTGGGATATCATCTTTATCGGATGAAGGGAATGATAGTAAAAGAAAGGCTTGCATTTATCCAATTACTCTCCATCTCTAGGGTCCAACCTTCATTTGCCAGACTAAACACATTTAATACTTCACTGGGATCCCACTTTATTGTTTTGATTGTAGTGAAATCTATTACAAGGGGCTGGAAGGTAGGCATGAAAAATTAATACTGCTACCAATAAGAAGAGAAATAGTGACATATCCATTTGCTGGATTCTACAAATGAGCTTTCAAATTAAAATTCAGTTCACAAGCAGCTGAGTACTTTAACGAGTTTCTTTGGCCATCTGATCTTCCCTTCAGAGGGCTTCGATAGGGCCTGGAGAGTTCACTAAAAACATTTGGTTTACTAGGTTATTCCTCGTCAACAGAATCGCTCTGGGGCAAGGGTCTTCTCTAGAAGTTCGTTTGCACAACCCTGCTTGTCGCTGGTGCAGCCATGAATGGTCACGTAGATCAACAGACTTGGCATGAAATATGTGAGCTGGGGAAAATTCAGCTTAGGAGCTTCTTCCTCCCACCCGCCAGAACGTATATATTTGCAGATGTAAATTTTATACACACATTTCAGTGAATCAAGGCTTAAATGTTCCATGTGGAAATTGCCACCTGGGCTAAAAAAAGACACCAGTTTTTCATCAGGAAACAATAAAAGGTTAAGAAGTATTGCTTAGCTGTAATGGCAATCACCTCTAGGCTTTGCATGAACATGGATTTTTTTTGTTATGGGTATTTATGCTCATTTCAATGACCGACAGGAATCACCATCAAAATAATCTGATCTCAAAACTGTAAGCAGCATGGTCACACAGAAGCACCACACTTATTTAACTCAACCAGTTTGTGAACAAACTCGGCCATCTGAGTAAGGGAAACTGGTACTGAGACCACGAGCAACCCAGTCCTCTTTGCCTTCCCTCTTCTACCCATACGTTTCGCCTACATGGATCGCCCTTGGTCTGCCCTGGGGATCTCCAAGCACATGGCAGAGGTCAAGGATTGCCCAGAGCGCTGCTCCTCCACTTACCTTTCTCGCCTCGCTTCTTCTTAGTCCTGTCAATGTGGTCCTTGAGCTGGATGCGGACCTGCCTTTCGTTGGGCTGGTCTCGGATGAAAGGGTGCTTCATCAGCTGCTCCGTGGTTGGTCTCTGGCTGTGGTTCTTCACTAGGCAGCTCTCAATGAAGGACTGAAACTTTTTAGACCTGGCCCAGGACACAAAAGGAAGGCATTGAAAAAACAGGTAACTATATCGATTCTTGTATTAGAAAGTGAGAAACCTGTGGGTATTGGAGATCGTTTGGCTGCTACAGTTTTTGCTCTGATGCAGCCTTCCAAGCAGATTCACACTGACTTCTCAGTTGATGCTTAGCGTGGTCTCACAGCAGCACCATCATGTGTCCTCTCTCACTTTATCCTCTCCTACTCCTCCCATGTGTGCTCCTATCTATGCCTTCATTCTGCTGAGTCTGGAGAAAGCTGGGAACCATCAGGATGACGGAGGAATCACAAAAGCCAGATGTCATCAGTGGCAACCAAGAAAATGCAAGGAAGTGTTCCTCCCCTCTTCCCTTTACACTGAGACAGTGAAGGTAGAAGTGAGAGACAACTCATACAGATATAAATGCAATTCCTTAATGGATTGTTTCTCAGATTTTGTGGTCCTGGGCTGTGTTTCAAGAGATGTAATTTTCCTGAAGGTAAGTGGGACAACCTAGGTTGATAGGTTTTTCAACATGTCACCACCCAGCATTACATGGCTCATAAAAGCTCAGACAACCTCTGGGTGATGCTCAAAACCTACAGCCCATCCATACTCTCACAGGGAGATTCAGCAGCATTACTGACCCACCAGGTCTTGGGGTCCACCATGCCTCCCCCCGGGTCCCCCTGATCACGGATCCAGGTGAATGGAACACGCTCTCCAGGCAGCACAGCTTGGGCAGAGGTGGGAATGTGACTGCAGGTGGCAGAGCCCAGCCCCTCCTCACAGAAACCACTTAAATTCAATCTCCACTAAAACAATTTCAGCCACATCTTTAATAAATAAATTTCTCTTAGTCTCAAGTGTTGCCTATCAAAAGTTTTCCTGGAACTAATTTCACCATGTTATAAACCCAAGAGTACAGGGATTTACAAGACAGAAAGATGTTGACAGGCCACTATATTCTATGTTGCTTCAGCAAATAGGAAAATGAGTTTAAATTAATGTCAGAATCCAACAGATACCACAGAATTGCATCAGAAGTAAAACAATAAGCTTTCAGGGATTTTACTTTTAAGCTGTCAGACCAAAACCGATTTATCTTTTAAGTGCTAATCCATACAAATTGAGATGCAAAAATCAAATACGCTACTGGATCCAATTAAATCCTCCCTTCAGCTTTATTAACAAGCAACTCTTCCTTCCCCACCATGCCTCAAGAAACTCCATGTCTCGGTGTGTTCCATCCATGTGACGTGCCAAAAAAACCTGCTTCTAAAATACAATTCTCTCCTGTTAGTGTGAAGCTGGAGAGGCTCTGGTCCTGGATATGTGGGCTAGAGCACCTACAAACATGGTCAAGGTGAAGTAGCTAAAAAGTTATGCTCCAGTAAGTGATGATGGGTTTGCCCATCTCTTGGGGATGGGGCTCCCAGTGTCCTGTGATGTCCCAAGACACCTCTGCGTCCTTGAGCCGGCTGAGCAGCTATAGATGGGGATCAGCTCATGCCTCTGGTTTTCCTGAAATATTCCTCTCCAAAAAAGCAAGCCTGTCCAGTGGCACAGTTCAGCCCTCACCAGAGCAGAAGACATGGGCGTTCTCCCTGGCTCTGATCCAGGAGGGTGCCATCACACATCCCATCCTCTTTTCCAGGCGCAGGCCAGCCCATTTTCATGAACCATGCTCTCCTCCAGCTCCTGGGGTTTGCAAAGCTTAAATAAATGTTTGCAAAGTCTTTGCAGCTCCTCAGATGGAAAGCGGTCTCGCAGTGCAAATACCACCTCATTAACAAAGAGGTTTTGTCATCTCTGAAGGCAGGGCTAGGAAGTGTGTATGGGAACGACATCACTAAAGTTCATCTACACCTGCAAAAGGCAGGAAGAAAACAGAAGCTTTGTTGCTGGATGGTTTTGGTTGGGAAAGAAAATGTCACCACGGACTCTTTTAATTTCATAAGAACATGGCACTGTTTTAAAAGCGAGTGCAAGGATTTAGTAGGCGAAAGAAGTAATTTTTTCCTCTCTGGGAGTTTCAATTTGGGGCAGCTGCTGTGCCTGCTTTCCCTCTCAGATTTCCCCAAATTTCCCTCAGAGGTGCTGGCGGCACTTTGCTGTTTCTGTCACGTAGGGATAAAGATGGTCTGCCCACCCAGTGTGCTTTCACGTGTTGCTGCACACAGAAACAGGGATGGACTCAACGGTCAAGGTGGACCTTTCTTCATTTTCTTTTTCTCTTGTGATCTCTGCTTGTGAAAACCACTGGCTGGCAGAGAGTCACTGGGAAACCCTGGTGAAACATCTCCAGTCTTCTTGGGTTGGGCTTGCAGAGCTCCAGGACCCATTCTGGCTAGGTCCAAAACCTCCAGCTGAGAAATGAGCTGAGGACAGTTTGCTCAATGTCCCACTGAAAACGCTGAAAAAACCTGATGTTAAGGAATTGGTGGAGTTGTACTGGCTTTGAGCTTCATCTGGGTCCTTTGGAGTTTCTCATGGCAATGAAAGCTTGGGAGATGGATATGGGTTTGAGCTGCCTGGGGTACAGATGTCCCAGCTCTGTTAGAGACCAGTGATCCCTGCTTGCTCATGGAAGAGCAGAAGAGGCCAGGTGTGCACCACACTCCCATGGAGGGCTTTGAAGCTGGAGTTTCACTAAACTATGACTTCTAAAGCAATCCCTCACTTGAACGACCTGGGATCCCATCTCTGGTGTGGCAGAGAACAGCCCTGGACAGACCAGTTGACCCTGGGCAGACACCACCATGGTCCCCACCACAAGATATGCAAACCTGAGACAGGAAGGTGGTACCAAGCAAAACCCTGGCTCTCACAAAGCACAGCCTGATTATTTCAGAGCCAGGAAAGAAATACAACTTCCACCCCAGTTCCGTTTTTACCTTAAGGAGATGGGGAAATGTTCTACTCAAAACCTCCTTTCCTCAGCCCCCTTTCCTTGGAGAATGAGGAAACCTGTGCTGAATAAACAGCACTTTTGTATGAAAGATAAACTCTGTATTCTTATAATCCATTTTGTGCTGCAGCACTGAGAGCACAATGAGGTAGGAGACTGGTGGCCTGGTAGGAAACAAGCATATAAACTATTTTCTCAGCCGACTAAAGGTATCCTCAAAAGGCTGCACAAGGAGAACGAGCATCTTTGACACCTTCTGAAGAGCCAGCCAAGAGAGGTCCATCTCCTCTTAGTTTGGTACTGCAGCAGCTGATGATTGGACTGACAAAACTAAGATGCCTCCTGCCAAAGCCTGGGTGAGTTTTTAGGGAGCTGACCCTAAAACCCAACTCCATTCACCTGATGCAGAGCACTCCAAGCCACATCTTGCTCCTCTCCTCTTCCAGCAAGAAAATACCTGTACAAAGTGTTTTCAATACCTAGCAATTACTCTTCTTCTTTTTTCCTTTTTCTTCCCCATCTTCAAAAGAGTAATGTGCACAATTTCAAGGAACAGGGCAAACCTTCCCTCTGTGAGCTCAGCCTATCTAGGACCAAGGGGCAGTGGTGTCTCTCTAACATCTGACAGATCTTTCCTGACCAAACCACTGCTGAACCTGGAGCAGGCAAACAGCACAAACCAAAGATGAGTGCTTTTAAGGCCTCTAGCTCCATCAGTACAGAACATACAGTAACAAAACAACATCTGCTGGGCTTCAGGAATATTTTTCCTATGGGTTTTTATTGGCATGCCATGCCTTTTTTTTTTTTTTCCAAAACAGTGATGTATTTTTTCCTGCAAAATTTTAAAATAAAGCCCAAACTAAGTACAAATCTCCGCATTCCTGGGCCTCCAAGATAAACTATCCTTTTGTTTTGTTTTGGGTTTTTTTGTTTTGTTTTGTTTTTTTGGCCTGGATACATGTTTCCACTTGAAAACGGAACCTGACTGGAAAGAAACGGGAGCCAAGTGAAGCGTTGTCTGGCTTCAGGCTGCTTGAACCGCCTTGGAAAAGCCGCCTGTGCACGGAGAAATGGCAGCATTGGAGAGCATTCCCCTCCCTGCCTGCCTGGGAATGCTCTCCATCCCACTGTGCACGACTCCTTCACACCGAGTCACCTCTCCGGGGGAGATCAGGATGCAAACCTGCCCTCGCCAGAGCGATGCTAGAGACTATCCCTAGCCCTGAAAGCTACAGAAATATAAACATTTAATCCCCGGCACGCCTGGGCAGAAGAAACACGTTGCTCCAGAGATGTTTTTACAGCCGTTTGAAGATTGAGAAAGAGACTCACCACTTCTTCGATTTCAACCTCGGGGCCGGGTTGCGGGGGATGAGGAAGAGGGCTCTCATGGGATGCATGTCACAGAGAGCTGCAATGTGCAAGGAGAGGCATTAAACACGGCACAGCATCTCCCAGACCGCCCTCCTCCCCGCCCTGGGTTTCCTAAAGTCAGGCTCCACGCACAAACGGGGAGAGCCAGGTTTCCTTTGCAGCCACAAGACCTGCACGGCAGGAGGATTTGCAGAGACAACCCCCTGCAGACCCTGGCCTGGTGGCAGCCTGGAGATGGAATGAGAGCTGATGTCCCCAGCCAAGCGATGTGTGTCCCCAGCACCCTGCCAGGTGCTGACAGCAATGGCACAGGCTGCACCACGTGCCACCACTCTCTGCTTTATTTACTCACATTTGTAAAGCCATCGATAAATACTGACCAGGGCTGAGGAGCAGCGTTTTGCCACCTCCTAGTCCTCCCTCCCTATATTAATCTGTATTTTCATTTAAGGAAACTGAGTCCCAGAGCACCCAAGTGACACATCAAGAGTCACACGGGGTCGTATCCTTTAGCTCATTGCCCACCCTGTTGTCCCCTGGCAGCTTTGTCCCCATGGACCCTGTGAGCTCTGTATTAGTATGGGAGCCCAGGTTGCTCCAAAAAACCTTTGCACGGTGTTTCTTGCACAGAACCAAGCGCCAGCTGGTGCTCAGCCAAACCCCAGCACGTTACAACACAAGGGTTAATTAAAGCATCTACTTACGGGGAGCACCTTCTGCCATCTCGATGGCCGTTATCCCCAGAGACCACAAGTCACTCTGTAAAAGAAAGCAGAGGGACATACGTGATGCAGGGGAGCATCACCACGTTGGATGAGATGGGAACCATCGGTCTCCCCAGCCCGAGGACCTCAGCCCTGCTGAGCTGGGTCTCTGTGTTCTCTGCAAGCCCCTGGATCAACAGGAGGCTTGTCCCCTCCTCCTGGAATGTGTTGGGGATTTAGAGGAGGCTCCTAAACCCACTGTTTATCCCAAGATTTATTTCAAAACCTTCAAGGCATTTTTGGTATGGGATACGGCCACCTCTCAGGGGCACTGCTCCCAGTAGCTGTGCCTGGAGATGCTGATGACCTGAAGGTCCCCCTGGTGGGGCCATCTTAACGAGCCCTGCGTACTAACGAACAAACCCCTGGCTCCCAGATGCGCTGGTGACAAACTGATCCCCAGCTTCATGGCTGGACTAAGCAGCAAACCTGGCTGCCAGCTCCCTGCTTAAAGCTGGGTGATGTATCCACAGATTTGATACAGCTCCACAGGAAACAGGCTGTCTGGAACAGATTAAAAACGGGAAGTATCTTGAGATACCTCAGGAGACCCTTGTATTGTGGACGGCTCATTAAATGGAAGCTTGAAAAGCGGCATTTCGCAAGTGGAAGGAGAAATGGGCACTTTTATTTACCCCGTTTCCAAGCCCTGCTCAGCCCCCATGGGTGGTTAAGTCTCCTGGATAATCAGAGCACAGAGAAAGTGCCTATTCGGGAAGCTCCTTTGGTTTCATACTTGTTTCACTTCTCCTCCAATCTTCTCCCTTGCCCACAGTGATATATGTATTCCCAACTCCCTGCCAGAGAGAGCTCCCCTCCAGTGCCTGCTCCCCACCTTCACTGATGAGCTGTGGCTGCACCTCCAAGATCTGGTAACGAGCCCCAAAGGATGGTTTGGCAATCCTGGACCATCCAGGGAGGCAGAGACAATACCTCCATCATGGCTAGAGAAAACCAGCACCTTCCCTAATGGCACTGCTGCAACTTGTTTTTTGGGCAGAAGGTGGCTCGTTCGTTCTGGACACCATGTGTAGGGCTGGTAATGATTCACAACCCAGCACCCGATGCATCGGGAACAGGACACGACTAATTTTGGTGTCTTTATCTCAAGTGCAGCCTCTGAGATCTCTCTGGGACATCTCTTCCACCTGAGATGGGAGGGCAAGGGCAGAAGGTGCAGGTGCACAGGGGACCAGAACAAGCCTGATGTTTGCTGGAGACCACCTAACCTCCAGTGAGCAGACCAAAACCAAAAAAACATTGTAAATAGGTACATCTCAGGGTGGAAGGGACAGGCTCTGCCTTCCACCCTTCCTCCTGCACCTCCAGTTCTTGCATCTTGCTCTCTGCACCTCCAGCTCTTGCATCTTGCTCTCTGCCACGTCCCTGCTTCCCCTCTTCTTTTCTCCTCTCGGTTTCAAGAGCTGCCCTTTCCAAACCACCTCAAACCTCTAAACCTGCAATTTAGTGAGTAAATCCCAGGAAGGTCGCTATTCCCAGCACAGAGGCCCAAAAGCTCAGCCAGAGCTAAAGACATCTTCTGGGGACCACAAACACCTTCTCACATACCCCATCCAGAAAAGACAACTTGGATTTTCAATTTCAAGGCACTTTTTGTGTTTTGGTTTGTTTTTTGTTTGTTTTTTGTTTTCAACTCAATCTCCTTTAACAAATGCTGTCCCTGCTATCCATCTTTGTACCTGCTTACAAGTTCTCTCTAAACTCTCATTTCCAGCCCATTTGGCAGGACAGTCTCATCCATTCTTTGTTTCTGGTCAGCTGGGGTTGCTGCCTCACGCTTAATTACGGCCGTCTTTCCACACGATTCAGCAGGCATGACCCCTTCCCTTCAGCTTGCCACTGAACTCCTTCCAAATTCCTAGTGTGTGCCTTTCCATACCGAGGTGCCCAGTGTTACATGCAAAATGCCAAGCCATCTTAAAGCTGGAGCAATACGGAAAGGGTTTATCACCTCCCCGCTCCAAATCCCCCCAGAGAAAGCAGAAAAACTCAGCGGGGAGGCACACATTTTATACAGATCTGGAATTCAGGGTTGAGGTTGGCTTTTTTTTGGGGGGTGGGCAGGGTGGGTGTGGGGGGGATTTTTGAGTCTGAGCTTTTCAGTCCACACAGCAAAAAGATGCCATGTTAATCTAGTTGCATTGTCTTGACTTGGGGAGGGAAGCAAGCTTCCTTTTTTTCCCCCTCCTTCTGATTTTAAGCTTATTGACCAGATATCTCTAAAGAAAAAAGGAAGACCGGCTGGGGGAAAAACCAATAAATAACCTCAACAATGTGGGGTTTCTGTTTGTTCTTTTTTAAAGTGGTTTATTTTTCTGAGGAGGTATTTACTGCCTCCTTCCATAGATTACACAGGCATCTCTTTCTGGCTACGAAAGCAGAGAGATCAGAGGCTTTTTGTCCAACAGATTAAGCTCATGAGGATTCCTTTTTTTCCCCCCTACAAATCTCATCTTTTGTATTCCCTATTTTAAGCCAGTCAGCTAAACCTGAGAGCATCTGATTTGCATCCCTTTTGAAAAGAAATAATTGCCATTTACATTTTCCCCGCCGCCACTTCAAAGGCAGAGCATCAGGTGCGGGGATGAGATCTGGGCTATGAACTAACTAAGGTCCAGTGGCTCCCCCCTTACCCCCGCCATCACCATGGGCTCTGAAAACACCCTGCAGGGAGTGTGTTGCTGGCAGCACCCAGCCTTCTGTTCCGTACCCCCAGCCAAGGAAAAACGGTCAAGGCCAACTTCAGAGATGCCAAGCGCCCGGCTCATGGAGAGCCTTTGATCCTTGGGGACAATAGAGGGATTCTGGTGCCGCCGCTTGTGCATCAGTCAACGGCATATTAAGTGCCCCAGTTACTCTGGAAAGAGGGAAAACCTCAGGGCTTTAGGAAGGTAGGAAGCAGAAGAACTCAGTCCTTTTTAAAAAATAATAGATAATAATAAGCCATGATTCATGCTGCTATTGGCGAAGCAGTGAGAACATCTTGCACGAAGCTACTGCTACGAAGTGCTGCCATCAGCAGAGTTGAGGATTGGTTAGGTTGTTGAGGAGGTTGAGTTGTTAAGAGGTTGAGTTGTAATTGGTTAATCAAAGGGAATTAAGTAATAGCAGATTAAAACTATTTCTACATGTCCTTACCATTAACAATTTACGTAACCCGGAGTCTGAACTCCGACTGGAGAGCTGCTCTCCGGGAAACCACCAGTTCAAAAGTTGACTGATGCACTTAAAATAGCTGCAAAGCCAAGGCATCGCTTGCTTACTTTAAAATCCTTCATCTCTTAAAAACTTCTCTGAGCTATTGGTTGGTAATTGCTGCCCAGTTGGTACCACCATGGTGGGCTGCTGCACGATTGCAGAGGCCAACTGTTGGAAGGCAGCTACCTAGCTCCAACCCAAAGGGCCACACAGTCCTTTTCAAATAGCACCTTGTGAAGCGACCTCTCAACACGCACACAGGAACCAGAGGTACGGTGAGCTTTAAGCTACGCCTCATGCGTTCGTGCCTTGTTCTCCTCTCTGGACACGCTCAGTGGGGTTTGGAGGTAGAAATTCCAGATCTGGATGCTTCAAAACACCAAGAGACAAAACCCAAGGGACGTTTCTACACACGCAGGTGTCCAGAAACTTGCAGTGGGGCAGAAATAAGATTAAAAAATAAATATTAAGCTCTCAAATTAAGCTCTCCTCTCTTTAAACATCAGGCCTTGCCGTCATTTGAATGGGCAGGTGGGACTCACAATCCTCCTGCTGACCTCTTGTGTGGCAGGGGGCTCTGCGCCAATTCACAACTCAGCAGCGATGTCGTGTGCTGCCACCAATCCAAAAATACACATCAAACAGGCAAGGGAGCCACGTGAGAAGTAGGCCAGTCCCCCATTGCCCCCCCCAAAACGTCTGGCTGGGTGGCAGCCCTCAGATTTCCCCACAAACACCAGCCTGCAGGCCAGGAGATGTGGTTTCGCCCTTTCTAAACTGCAGTATTTAAACAGTCAGTGCTGAAAAGCAGGCGGGCAGGTAAAAAGCCTCAGTCTGGCACTTTTGTCAGCGTGGGGACAGGCTTCTTCACAGGAAGTTTGGATACGTGAGCAGCCCACCAAAAATTCACATTGGACCTGAATAGGCATCCCAAAAAAATCCAACAGCCAGAAAGCAGGGGACTACGCTGCCGCCAATCAGCGTTATTTTGCAGAGCTGCAAGGATATACTGAATCCCCGAGTGCTCCAGTTCATCAGGTTTGGGCCACAAAACCTGAGAGCGAGAGCACACCAAGCACCTTCTTCAGGTGTTGATGATCACAACTCTCACTGCAAGCACCAGTAGGACTTGCTTTAATTCCTCATCTGCTTTATTTGTGAACGTGCAAGACTTTGCCAACATCACATCTGTAACAAGATATAAAAGAATTGCTCGTTTAGGTACCTTAAAGTCATAAGTGGCATCGGGATTTTCATCGCAGGCAATGACCTCGGGGGCCATCCAATAAGGCGTTCCAATGAAGGTGTTCCTCCTGCCCACCGTTCTGTCCAGCTGAGCGCTGACACCAAAATCCACTGTGGATCAGAGAGACAACAGGGCACAGAATCATAGAGTTGTCAAGGTTGGAAGGGACCTTTCAGATCATCTAGGCCAACCATCAACCTAACTCTGATAAAAAAACATCACTAAACCATGTCACTGAGCACTGTGTCAATCTGTCTTTTAAATACCTCCAAGGACAGTGCCTCAAACCCCTTCCCTGGACAGCACATTCCAAGGCTTAATAACCCTTCCAGTGTAAACATTTTCCCTAATATCCAATCTGAATCTCTCCTGGTGCAACTTGAGGCCATTTCCTCTTGTCCCATCACCTGGGACTTGGGAGAAGAGACCGACCCCCACCTCTCTACACCCTCCTTTCAGGGAGTTGTAGAGAGCGAGAAGGTCTCCTTTTCTCCAGGCTGAACACCACCAGCTCCCTCAGCTTCTCCTTATAAGGATTATTCTCCAGACCCCTCACCAGCTTCATTGCCCGTCTCTGGACCCATCATGGTAAGGTTGGGGACAAACCTGGGCAACAGTCTTCTGTCAACTGTACAACATTAAGTCCATTCAGGCCAACCCTTCAACATGGTCAGGAGAGAAGGATGAAGCCAGACACATTCCTGTTTGATCTCTGCCAGGATCAACAGAGGTCAATCAAGGACAAACCTGATCGTCCAGGTTTTGTACAAAACCCTGTGTTTTTTCCTCCTTGCCAGGAGGCAATGAAAAGAAATCACAGTTCCTCATACTAATGAGAAACAGGGTTAGCAACATGAATAAGCAGCAGCCTTTGTTCTGTGCTTTCTCATCTGAATTAAAGCCTGCCAAATTTTGATAGAAGCCTCATTTTCCTACCTAAATTCTTGTTGGGAATGGCAGAAATGCAAAAGACTTAAGGAACTAAGGGTCAAGGACAAAGGCCCATGGGGAAATGTCAAACAGAGCTGCAAAATGAAGCAAAAACTGATGAAATCAAATCAATGAGAGAATACACTATGGTCCACTAAGTTCACTTTGTGCAACACAACGGTTAGAGATTTGCCCTGGAGAATTCCCCCTTGGAGGGGAATCTTCACCAGCACAAAGTCAAATGAGCTGGTAGTGCCATCTGTTAAGATGGGGTTTTATTCTGCTGTAAAGAGGGTGGAATGACATGGGAAAACAAGGCTTGTACCTCACTTTGCTGGTGTAAGAGACCTTTCATCACTACCATAAATTAAAATATGCAGAGCAGCCTTAATAATGTCAGTCAGATATCAGCCCATTATCTCTGCTGATCTCCTGTCTTCCAGATGATCCTCATGTGAATGTCTGGTCTTCTCCAGGGTGACTAACATCACTTATGAAAATCACAGTATTTCTTTCAAATTAAGCTCTCTCAACCAGGCTGGCTTGGAAAAAACATCTGGATTACGTGGCACTAAATTGGCTGAACTATGATCACAGAATCATAGAATGGTTCAGGTTGGAAGGGTCCTTAAAAATAATTGTTGGGGTTTTGACTAAATTGACCAATCAGTACAACAGCCCACCCTCTCCTCTCTCTAGAAAAAGAGAGGAGAGGAAGAGATTAGAGAGATTTATGAGTCTAGAAAAAAAATAAACTACTTTAATGAAAATTAAACTACTGTAATGAAAATAAATAAATTACATAATAAATAAGAAGATGAAGATTTAAGAAAATAGGAAAAAGTATACAGTACATACAAAACCTTATCAAGCTCCAGGATGACGATCACGTCACCAATGGGCATAGGGAAAAGTCCCAGACTGGACTCAGTGACTGACAGGAGCTGGATTCCAGAAATGGAGTCAGGAATGCACAGACTGGGATCAGAGGCAGATGAACAGACAGGGTCCTCCTTGGACCTCAGTCATAGAAGAAAGAATTGACCCTTTGACCCCTCAGCTTTTCTACTGAGCATGATGTGGATGGGATGGAACACCCAGTTGGTCAGGTTTGGGTCACCTCTCCTGTCCGCTCCTCCCCACAGGGGTGACCCCTCGATGCTTTTCCACTTTCCACCCTCCAACGGGGCAAATAAGGGAATTCCCTGCCCTTGGTTGTTCCAGCAATGAGTATAAGCCGGGGCCCCTCTGCATCATCCTTGGTGTGATCAGGTCTGATCACCCTGAGAGTGAGCAGTTCCTGAACAACACGCTGTTCATTTCAGACGTCAGTTAGTTAGAAGAGGCCCAGGTAAAAAAGTAAAATTACTGAACAGAAAATTGGTTCTGTTTTACCTCAAACCAGGACAATCATCCAGTTCCAGCCCCCTGCCCATGGGCAGGGACACCTACTGCTAGACCAGGCAGCTCAGAACCCCATCCAACCTGACCTCGATCTGATGGCTGAGCTTGGCCTTGAGCTGCCCAAACTACCTGTCTGAACAGAAACAGGACTACAAGCACATCTTTGCACGTAGGACTTGGCCACCAACCACCTGCAGTTTATCCCACAGCACTTGGTCAACACTCCAGGCTGTGTTACTCAGGCTGGCCCATGAAAAAAGTCACAGCAGCTCTTCATATCCATCTCCTTTCTCCAAGCCACAGCCAAGTCAGGTTTGCTGCTTCTCTCCAGCCAGCCCTCTTGCAGTTTCCAAGAGCTCTAACCCACCCTTACCTAGTTTCACTTCTGCGTTCTCCGTCAGCAATACATTCTGTCCCTTGATGTCTCGATGAATTACTTTGTGCTGGTGTAGATGACTCAAGCCCTAGAGAATTCAGAGAAAGGTTAGAGGAATCCAAGTCCAAAGCACGTTATTTTCTGACATTCCTCCTCAACCAATTATGCTCCAGGAATGAAAGACTCACAGTTGGGAGTTAAGCACTCGACAACGCTTTTGTTTATCGTGTGTTCAAAATACTGTCCTATGTCACACGCTGGGAGGACATGCCCAGCCAGCAAGACGCCCACCAACGGGCTCTATGTGCCCCAGTGGGTGTTCTCCATAGCAGAAGATGGGAACCATCAATGCTCTAGGTATTAAACCCAACTTTTCAGATTCTGAAGGAAAATATTAACCCAAATTCCTCTGTTTCTCTAGACATATTTTGCCCCATGTCCTCCCTTGCCTCAGGGAGCCATTTCTGTGGTAGAGATAATAGAATGTGCTTGTCTCCTCGCTGTATCCCCATCATCCAGAAAGTGAAAAAAACAGAAACCCAATAAATGAGACTTCAAACACACTGAAAAGCTTATATTAAAAAAAAAGCCACCATGCAAATACAAATATTATAACTTGCGCAAATCCCTAATGGAGATACAGCTCAAATTAAAAACCTGCCTCAAAGGCTAAAGGTAAACTAGCTTTTCTGTTGTGCTTTTTTATTAGCTCATTAATTTCTTTTCGCAACCTACGTTTTTATTTCGCTCACTTATTATTTCAAAGTAACATCCACCTACATTGCCAGCTTAGGAAAAATATGGATTACTTCAAAAACTAATTTTGCATTAGGTTTACATTTCACAATAAGCATTCATATTTGAGGAAGAAAATAATTTCTGCCATCACTACTGGTAGTTATTAGTCATTTTACGCTCGTTACCTTGGGGCAACATCGTGGAATAGATTATATCTGTAGAGAAGCCATGTTTTTAGCCATGTTATACCCAGTTAGAGGCACCTTTGTGCACTGGAGGCAAAGTAAAAATGTCACTGAATTTCAATAAATCCTTTAACAACATGGGATTGAGCCTCATGTTAGAATTACAACTGGCCATCAATGTCTGAACCAAGACCGAGTCACCGTCCACAGCATGAAGGTGGGAGCCTGTCATCACCTGAAACCCTACGGAGGCCACCAACCAACCCACCAACCAATCACCCCAATACACGGTCAAAACACGAGTGATGACACTTGATGGTGGCCCTGGGACGTGAGTCAGTGGCTGAGTTCTGACTCAGTGCCATGGTTTATTTTAAGAAGTAGGCTCACAGAGCTCATGCATTTAAAATAAGCCCATGTAACTGTGCTTTCCTGGCATTGAAACCTGTGTCCCTACAACAACTGATTATCTACAGTGCCAGGATCTTCTGCACATCATGTTGGTGCAGATGGTGGCATTCAGGGTCAAGCAGAGAAGTGTTGTCACCCCAGGACACCAGCGGCAGCCTCAGCCACGGTGTCAGACACCTCCTTTGGGAGCAGTCATTTTGCTTCATTCTCCTTCATAGAATCGTTTAGGCTGGAAAAGACCTTTAAGATCATCAAGTACAACCATTAACCTAACACTGACACATCCACCACCAAAACATCTCCCTAAGTAACACAGCTACACATCTTTTAAATATTTCCAGGGATGGTGACTCAACCACTTCCCTGGGCAGCCTGTCCCAAAGCTTGACAACCCTTCTGGTGACAGAATTTTTCCTAATGTGCAATCCAAACCTTCCCTGGTGCAACTTGAGGCCATTCATGCTTATTCTGTCACTCGAATGGCTCTTCTACAGCTTCCCTTCATGTGCCTGATATTTCTGTTTTCTCTTGAACAAAGCCACTGTTCACAGAGCAATAGATTTTCATGTCAGAGCGACCATTACGTCTGACCTCAGTTGCGCAAAATGAAGGAAGCGTTTGCTGAAGCTGCCGTGTCCCAGGACAGGAAACTCTGGCACAGCCCATTTTAAGACATTCCAGTCAAACATTTATCTTGTGGGGATGAAAGCTGCAGCATCCTCCTTAAAGCCAAGGAAACGTGGATTCAATAAAACATGGGGTGCTTTTTAATCATGAAGATTTTTTCCACCAACTTTATCGGTCCCCACCGTTCTGTTAACTGAAAGCAGAGTTCTAATGTAAATAAATCCCCACCCTGTTAATACTGAAGGAAATAATACTTTTGTTGAAGGAAAAAAAGAGGGTTAAAAGTCAAGGAACTAACAGAGCTAGAGGGCATTAAATAAGGCTTATTTATTATGCATCATACGAGCACATGAATGATTCATGCCTACCGGCACCGAAGAGGCTCCAGCCCGTGGCACGGCAGCAGCCACAGAGCCTGCAGAGCCAAAGGCTTCCCGTGCTCCCCCGAGCACTGACTGCAATACTCCAACAACCCCCAGCACTCAGCTCCCTTTGGACACGTACCCGTAAGATCTCTCTGCAGATGTAGGCGATCCACTCCTCCTTCAAGGTGTTCCCCTTCGTGTTCTTGATGAGGTCGGTGACAGAGCCCGCTCCGCAGAACTCCATCACCAGCTGCCAAATGGAACAAAATCACCATTACTGCAATGACACCGACAGCATCCTCCAGGCTGCCCGACCCCAGGGTAGGACCCCGACACCAACAACGCTGCTGCAGGGCCACCGGGATGTGATCTTCAACCTATCAGCTTCTAATCCACACGGTTTTTGATAGAAAAATGAAACAATCATAAGCTGGAAGGGTCTGAAAGGCTTGTTGCTCTCCAGAAGGCTGGGAACAAGAAAGAGGAATCAGTCCAGCACTGAAAATCAGCAGGGGAAATTAGAAACCTTGACATCTCAGACCCCACCGCTACATACTCTACTTTGTACTTATGGTCAGTCTTCAGCATCAACAGCAAAACAAGCACAACTCTACCTCTTCCATGTAAGTTCTTCAACTCTGAAAATGTGAAGGCAACAAGACAGGTGTCTGAAAGATTCCCACAACCTTAAAAGCCAGCTATACTTATACTTTTCCCTTTTTTTTAACTTTTCTTTTTCAGCAGGAAACCTCTCTCAAGGACAAGCTTTCCAGGCAGCTGCAGGCTCTCCAAGAGAGAGCTGATGTCCTACTCCTCATGTTGGTTCAAATGAGACTGAGAACCACTGCTTGTACCACTTCCAAAATTTCATAGTATCTAATATAACAGTACAAGGATCTAACCTGGGCCTGAACTTAATTTTGTCATTGAGCAGCTGTGAAATAAACCTTATAAAAATAGCACAGGCTGCACGTCTGCCTCCCAGGGACATCACGGATCCCCAGCGTGTGCAGGAACCATCAGCGTGCTCCATAAAGTGTATGTACCAAGTCTCCTCCAAGACCTGTAGAAGAGTTTCTCAGATGTGAAACCACATTTTCCAATTAGATCAGCTTGCTATAAGAAGATACTGCCTTACAAGTCGTGCCTTGCCAGATTCTTCAACTGGCACATTTGAAGTTTCTTATCACATGAAGCTAACTTGGCATTTAATGTTCTCCAAACAAATGGCATCACTTTATTAAAAGCATGGGCCAAGAGAAGGGAAAGAGAGCAGAAGGGTTACTTCTAGCCAAATTTTTTCTAACATAGGGATTTAAGAGACTGTCATAAATAAACGATCATAAAATCCAGAGTACTGCTATAAACCTTCAGGTTAAACAAAACACTCAAGAAGACTATACCTTAGTTGGCTTTGACCTATCTTTAGTTTTGGAATTAAGTTTCTCTTCTCTTCCTGAACCGACAGCTAAAAAATTCTTCATATATCCCTCTTGCATCTGGAAACCAGCTTCAAGAGAGGGATGCGTGACTGGCCAAAGCCTGCCCTCTGCAAAGGCAAGGAATGCTGCTGCAGGGCTCGCAGCTCTTCCACCCCAGCAGGAGACCCACAGTCCAGTTGGGTCACTGGGACACAGCCTGGGGAATAAGTCACAGGGAATAATGGAACCACTGGTTTCAAAGTCGCTTTTCCTCTCTTTCTTCCCTTTGGCCAATCGACATGTCAGGAATATCAGTGTCTGCATGTGTTTGTGGTTAAATGAGCGCTTGGGATACCATGGCAGCAAGCGTGGAAAGGAAAATCCTGGATAGCTGAGCCAGCCACAAACCATTTCCAACTCAAAAGGCTGCCCTCTCTAGCCTCCTCCCATGGAAATCCATCCACAGGCTCTCACCAGCGTCTGGAGGAGGAGGAAGAGGAAGGGCATACTATGCAGCAATCACAGTGCTTAAAAGGAAACGGAAGAAATCCCATTAAAAGTACACAGTGCATCCATTCATTTGCCAGATTATCTTTATGGAGCTGGCAGTTCACTCAGTCTTCTACCCTCTCCTCGATTTCCACTAAGCAAAGATTAATTTTGCATCAGGCGATGAATAATATGGCCACCTGCTGATGTATCCCAAATCTGTAATTGCAAAATGTCCTGGAGATTAAAGGAAAAAAAACAAAACAAAACCCAGAGACAGGGAAAGAGAGAGGCAATCCTAAAAGTAGTATTTCAAACCTGGCTTTTTAAGAGCTGCGTGGTCCTGGAACATTTAGGAAAATACCAAGCACCAGCAGATCTCTGGCAGTACCTGCAGGCTCCAGGTCCAGTGGGGCAGAAGATGAGGGGACTCAGCAAAGCGCATGAGCTGGTAACAGTAAGGCACTTCCTGGAGGCTCTGCTTCAAGTTCTCCAAGAAAATATGCATCATAAAGATGACAAGGCTGCCCAAGTACCTCTGTCTGCAATGGAGACCTAATGGATGCTCCTTTCCAGAAGGTTTGGATGGAATAGGAAGAAAGCTGACTACTGCGGCGCTTTGTGCCTTTGTTTCCTTTACTCCTCAAACAGAAGGATGCTACAAAAAACCCACCTACATCTCCCTCCAGAGAGGAGAAGCAGATGATGACAACAGAGTCACCAACAGGCCAGGTGAGACCTCACCCACAGCACTATGTGTCCTGCTGGGAAGTGGAGCCCAAGAACAATAAATGCACACTGGACCAGATAGAGGGAGATGAACAGGTCTTCTCAGAGGACCTAAGGACTTGTTCAACCAGCCAGGGGATGGATGGCCACAGGATATGAGTGTGTACCATCAATTGTATGGACAGGTAAGCACCAGAGAGGGAGAAAAACAAGGTAGATATTAGCATAATATCAATATATCAACACCCTATGGGTATATTTAGGTGGGGAAGAGGAAGGGGAAGGTTCCACCTGATTTTAGAACAGTGCTTAGAATACTCAGGAAAGGCTTCAAATAGCACTCATACTAAGCTACTTTTTCGCTGTTCCCATGCCTCTACATGAGAGCTTTGCCCTGCACACACTTGCATCATTACTGATGTCGTTAAAGGATGAAGTCATGATGGGGTAGGACAATAAACTTGAAATGCAGATTGAATTTTTATTAACCATAATTAAAATTATCATCAAGATGGGCTAAAGGTAAGATCATCTTCTGAAATTTAATTTGCAAGGCCATTTATTGAGGAAGTATTTTTAAATACAGTACATTTAGCATTTACTTAGCTCTTCATATCAGAGAGACAGCAAACTTCATAAGCAAGGCAAATTCAGAAGCAGCGGCTGTGAACCTCTGTGTCCTGCTGTCTCACAATTATTTTGTTTAAAGCAGCTTTCAAATCAAACACCACTTTCCCCAGTCTGGAAAAGGCCAGCAAGACCTCTGTTCCCATTGCTGATGACCACCACCTGGAAAAGGCTCAAACCAGAGCATCCCCAGTACAGAAAACCCAGAGCAGGTGATGGTGAACTGCTCAAGGCCAGGCTGGACGGGGCTTTGAGCAAACTGGTCTGGTGGGAGGTGTCCCTGACCATGGCAGGGGGGTTGGAACTACAGGGTTCTCTCCCTCCTCACACACATCATGGCACCCGGAGCCAGTGATGGAGCATTAAAAAAGGATAAGCTTCACTCGGAGGATCACAGAAAAGCTGATGCCCGTTTCAAAAATGGACATTAAATTGGTATGAAGCAGCAACTAAAACATTCTGTAGGAAGATAAGCACAGGTTTTAATTGCTGGTGCTGGTGTGGCAGCAGTAGGGCTGGGTGGGAGCAGCAGCAGCAAACTGCTCTCACCCATGGTCATAAATAAATGACGTGCATGGCTGTGCCCTGCCCACACCTCCCTGCACTTCCAGACCAGACAAACAATTCCTGCCCCTCAGGGAGCCACCAGGGAGCTGCCACCACGGGTCCTGAGCTAGGTGAAAGCTTTGGGGACAGCAGCGAAAAGAGCTGGGCTTGCAGCCTTTGAGGTCCCTTCCAGCACCGACATGGCTTTGAAGAGGGGCGAGAAGGAACCAGCATTGGCTTACTCAGCCAGAAAGCAGCAGAGCTTCTCTGCTGGCCCCGGGACTCTCAGTGGGGGCCAGAGCAGCAGCCCCACTCTGCCCCACCACCCAAGGGCTTGATGGGACTAAAGAGAATTAGAGCTCAACTGAAACCCATCAAATGTTTAATGATCTAATTCCTGCGACATGAAGTATCAGCAACTGCCCCAAAATACTCTCCAGTAACCTGTAAGCAGACTAAGAGCAATCCTGCTCCCAGTTGCAGAGGTGCATCCCAGTGCTTCCATGGCTCGTGCCCTGTTTTCAATGGGGCCTGGCTGCCCCCATTTTTGCTCTCCAGACCCCTAGAGTGACTCCCTTCGTATCACCCCGCAGCGATTCAATGGGCTCCTACGGCTCCATACGGTGACAAAAGCACATGGCAACTATGCAGTGACAGCACCGAACGCTGCCCAGCTGCAGCGACACCCTGACTTAGCCTCCAGCCCTAAATCAACCCAAATTCCTTCTGCCCTCAAGCACGGCCTCCTGCAGAGGATGCAGGAGTGGCCACCCCACCAACTCTGTCCCCTGCTTGGCAACCTGTCTGTTCGCAATTTCCACCCCTCTCCAGGAGCAGGCAGGGTTGCCATGGCAGCCATCCATCAGCAGCCAGAGCTGCTGGCCCCTGGGGACCACATCGGGTGGGCTCTGCCCTAGGTGGGCTCCCACTCAGCCCCCGTGCTCTGTAACTCCCCCCCACCATGCTTGGCTTCAGTGCAGCATGGATGGCAAGGGCAGATGCCAAACATCCAGCGTGGTGGCATCCCTGCGGATGTATACTGTGTGTTAATGTATGGGAAGGGAGAAGAGACCCTGCAGCTTCCAACAGCCATCAGCGGGGGCGATGGGCTGAGGAGGGGGTCCTTTGGGATGGGGTCACCTTCCCCATCAAGTTCACACTTCCTAATGAATGCCCCATCCTCCACCACAAAAAAAAACCCAACCAAACAAAAAAAACACCAAACAAACACAAAATTCCCAAAACATGCCTCCCTTACCCCAGGTTAGGTACATCCTGGTAACCTATACATTAAATCTGCAAGGGGAATTTAATGACTGTAACTCAGTAAAGAAGCAGTTAATGGGGAAACCGAGTCCTCACCATGCCCTGGGCCATTTCCCCAGGTTCTGCAGTCAACTCTGTCCTTTCCCCCTTGCACCACAGGCTCCCCTGACCAAGACCCCCTTGTTTTAGTTAGAGACGGGCACAATCCCTCTTAAAGGTCCACAGCATCCCCTAACTATCTAACACAGGAATAAGACTACCTCCTATTTTATTTTTTTTAAAAAAAAAAACCTTCCATAAGGGTTATCCCTACGACTTCCACTTCCTTTCTGTACTAATTTGTAACGAGCCTCTCCGCTGTCGTCTGCTAAAACGCCTCCCTCTAATTTCAGGCAAACCTGCCTGTTCAGGAAAGCTCCTCTTTCTTCCAGGGCGAAGCGGCTGCTATCGAATGGAGCAGCAGCACCCAGAGACCTGCTCATCACCGCCGCAGAAGCGGTGACAATACTTCATGTCACAAGCCTGCTGCGTTTCCAGAGAGATCTTAATCTCCACTGAAAGAGCTCCCTGGTTTTTATTTCCGTATCAGCCTCCCCAATGTCGATAAAAAGAATTACTTGGGCATTATCAGAAACCGTTTTATTTCAACAAAGGGCCAATGAAAAATAAACAAGCCTTTATCTGCGTGGCAAGACTGATAGAGTTCGCCCAAGTCCTAATTCAATCAGATCCTGAAACAACAGCTATTTAACACAGCGACACCAGCACACCTCTCCTCCCCAGCCGGGGAGCTCTCCCGCGAAAAGCTCTTCCACCAGCCCCAGCAGCAGGAATAGACTTTAAAAACCTCACACCCCAGAACTCTTCAGGGCAAGGACCACATCTGGAATATCGTGTCCAGTTCTGGGGCCCTCAGTTCAAGAAGGACAGGGAATGGCTTGAGAGAGTCCAGGGCAGGGCTACCAAGATGATGAAGGTAGTGGAGCATCTCCCATAGGAGGAAAGGCTGAGGAAGCTGGGTCTCCTTAGCTTGGAGAAGAGGAGACTGAGGGGTGACCTCATGAATGTTTATAAATATGGAAAGAGTGACTGTCAGGAGGATGGAGCCAGGCTCTTCTCAGTGACATCCAATGACAGGACGAGGGGCAATGGGTGCAAGCTGGAACAGAGGAGGTTCCAGTTAAATATGAGGAAAGACCTCTTCACAGTGAGGGTGATTGAACACTGGAAGGGCCTGCCCAGGGAGGTTGTGGAGTCTCCTTCTCTGGAGACATTCCAAACCTGCCTGGATGCATTCTTCTGTGACCTGCTCTAGGTGTTCCTGCTCCAGCAGGGGGATTGGACTAGATGATCTTTCAAGGTCCCTTCCAATCCCTGATATTCTGTGATTCTGTGAATGCAGGTTTTGCAGGGTTTTGTTTTGTTTTGTTTGTTTTTCACTAGCCCTTGAGAAAGGCCCCCAAATTGAGTGGAGAGGTACCTAGATAATCTAAATTTCATTCCAAAATTCAGATCATCTAGTCTTCCTTTCTCAGGGGCCAAGAAAGAAGCAGCAGAGCTGAGTGACAAACACCTTCCCCTGAGCAAAGCCCAACTCTGGGGAGGGTTTCTCTCATTATTGAAGGTTTTGGCACACAGTTGGTGGGTTTTTTTACCCTCACTTCACCCCCTTCCCAGGCACACCAGCAGCACAAGGGAAAATGCTGTGGGTTGGTTTTCTACTTTATTTTGTTTGTTTGTTTAAGCAGATTATAAACCAGCTAAAGTCAAATGGAACTTCACAGGATGAAAAGGCATTTCCCAGTTTGACAGCTTTCCCCTTACCGAATCCCAGGCCAGCTGCAAAGAACGTGGGTTTTTTAAGAATTCCCACCAAAAATAACCCCAACACCCAAGTAAAAGAGGCCCTGGACCAGAAGCCCCCAAGTCTTCCCAACAATTTAGTGTACCAGAAAGTCTTGGGTAACACAGTGACCCAGAAGTTCATCAGCTCCATTTCTGTCCTAGGAGGAATGTCCTCAAAAATCCACCAGTTCCCACTGCCCTGGGTGCTTTGACATGTGGACACAGGGGCAAACAGCTGGAGCCACTGAACCTTTTGCTAAAATAAAGCCCAGATACTATGAAAACTAAAGAAAAGAGCATTCTGCTGCTCTTCAGCATCTCCACGGCCTCCGGGACGAACCACGGATATTTGTTTCCCCAGGAAAAATTAGACTCTAGCAATCTTGGTGGTGGGTAAGTCAGAACTCATCAGATTTACAAAACTGTGAGGAAATAAATGCTATTTAGACCACAGGACAACATCCAGGTCATTGTACTTCAGAGAACACAAAGTTAGCCTTCCCTCCAACACTGCCCCAGGTTCTCAAGCTGCTGCTCAGCCACCCACCGGGGCTGTTGCTCCACAAACTCAGATCAGCTCAAAATACAGCACAGTAACTTGAATTAGCTCTTCACCCCCCTCAGGGCAGCACCCAGAGCCCCAATCCATGGTGCCTCCTGCCCTGCCTGACCCCTGGGACACTGAGGAGGTGGGCTTTGACCCCCCCCAGCTGTCTCTAGAGAGAGATGGCGAATTTAAACCCCATCCTCCACGGCCTGGGAATGCAAGAATTAACAAGCAAGAAGCAGCAGGAGGAGGCAGGCAGGGATTTAGAGAGAAGCAAAGCAGCTTGAAGCCCCTCAGCAACACAAGGTATTTCCTCAAACCTTCCCGTCCCCCTTTTCCTCCATTCTCTCACCCTGGCTCTGTGAAATATTAAGCAGGAGAAGCAGAGCCCCAGGAAGAAGCTGGCAGGAATCACGTGTGCCCAGCGTGATTTTTTGTTTTGTTTTGCTTTTTTTAATGCATTTATTTTCGTAGGACGGAATCATTTGCAATTGAATACGGTCACAAAGGCGGGGTTCATAACAATTCAGAATAAAAATGTCGGGGTTTTTTGGTCTGGGGGTTTTTGTGTTTTTATTTTTATCCTCAAAGATTTTATGGCAAAAAACAGAGAAGCATTTTGAAGCACAAGAAGAGGCTTTTCAAAGCCATGACTTTGAAAAAGACAGATGCAAAATAGAGCTTTTTGTGCAATGGAAGTGGTGGTAAGAAGACTGCACAGAGCAAACCATTTGTGTCAAACCCCAGTTGTTTAAAAGAAAAGAAGGCAACTTACCCAGAGCTGATCATCCATTCCTGGTGGGTTCTTTTTAATAAAAGCACCATAATACGTAGCGATGTTTCGGTGGTGAGAATACTTCTTCAGCATGTTGATTTCCTGTTTGATCTCTTCCTCTTCATCCTGGGATGAGGCAAAAAGAAAAGAAAAACAAAACCAGAGGCACTAAGAGGCTGCACTTCATGTGCTCCCAGTTCTCTTCATACGTGGGTGAACTTCCACACACCCCATTTCTGACTGACTTTGCCCAAGTTTCCTAGAACCAACTTTTTCAAACCACTTTTTGCAGCGGAGCCCTTAGGAGCCTAAGGTATGGACTGGAGACTAATGGGTTAAACATGGGTCCTTGGGCAAAAAAACCTAAGGGAAAACTCATGCTTTGCCACATTCCCCAAGACATTTCTGCACCTTGAACTAGAGAGGTCTTCAAGCAGGGTGGAAACTGGATGGTTCCTAAATGGTTCAGACCATGGTGTCTGCCCCAGAACAGGATCCCGAAGGTCCTGGAAGAGTTTAAGGTGGGCAGCAGTCTTCTTGCATGGGTTAGTGACCCACCATCCCCATGTGCTGCTTGCTCAACAGAGCCACTGCTGGAACTGGATGTTGCTTTCTTTCAGTGTAAAATTACTCAGTCTCCAAAACTCTTCCAGATTTGTTTTCCTCTCGCGCATTTATTAAAAACAAGACCCCTTAATGGCACATTTCACATTTAAGGCAAAGGGGATTTGCTTCCCAGGAACACAAACCTTCACCAACCCCCACACGTTATCACACCCCGTCCCCCTTTTCCCCTCTTTATCTGTCATTTAAGGATGCTGGAGGAGGAGGATACATTACCCCGGTGACGTCCATAACCTTAATAGCAGCAAGCTGGCCCGTTTTAACATGACGACCCTGCAAAAGAAAAGGGAGAAGTTTGTTTGTTCTGCTCGGTGGCAATGTTTTCCTCGCAGCCAACCATCTCCTTAAACCATCTCCTCACCCTGGCAGCATCCACACCTTTCGGGTGGGGTGGAGTGGTGGGTTATTCATTTATTGTTTTGCTTTTTCAAGAGCATCTTCACAGCAGCCATGATGGGAAAGCAATTCCCTCCCCTTCCTCCTGCCATTACAATTACTTAGTAAAAGGCCTTCGATGCTGTATTTTCCTGGCACACAAGGGCTGGAAATATCCTTTAATGCTCAGCCATGCAACAAAACCAGCTTGGGGCCTCTCCTGAGCACAGAGCATGACTCTGCTGAAGCTGTGATGATGGAGATGTGCTGCTACCCACACTGCACTGACTTTGGTCCCCTCGTATCCCAGCCCCAGCTCTCAAGGACCTGGGGACATCTGAGGGATGTCATATGGTACCACTATAAATGCTGTCCCCTCATTTATTTGTTTTGCAGAAGCCTTGGTTAGCAGGCTAGAGGGATTTTTAAAATGGGATCTGCTCTCTAGAGGAGATGCTCGAGAGCCAGTGTGGAAACAGCCAGTGAAAAATTAGCAAATCACTGCAATGAACTGCTTGTTGCACAGTGCTCGACCACATTAATCCTAATGGAAATATGCCTGGAAGCAATGGGAAAAAAACAAAAAGAGCCCAAACTGTTGATGGGGGTCTTAAAACCAACACATCTGCTGTCAAGCAAGCCAATTCCCAGCCTTTCCTCATCTCCTGAGGAATAGATCACCCCACCTGATAATAAAATTGCTCCCATCAAATCATTCCCCTCCCTTCTCCATTTGAGGGCACGTGCTCTGCTTACAAACTGGGCAGTCAGAGGAAAAGATGAGGTTTCTCCAGGAAAACCAGCTGGAGAGCCGAGAGGCAAAGGGAAACACCCCTATTCTCCAGTCACTTCTTCCCAGGAGAGCAGCCCATGGTATGTGATATGGCACAGAAGACACACAGGGAAGGGCAGCTCCTGCCCTCCAGCACTGATAATTAATGCACCAAGGACACGACAAGGAGCAGAGGCTGAGAGGCAATGAGCTGCAGCATGGCAGAAAGAGGGAAAAATATGGGCTTTCCCCAAATTACAAACTCCTCTGGCCTTGCTGCTCCTCACCAGCGTGCTCACTGATGAGCTGGGGTTTGTGCCCAGGTTTCCCAGCCCTGGGAATGGGAGATGGTCTGTCACACCATCTTGCCTCAAGCAGGAACTCCAAATTACCAGACACGGGAGCCTCTCCCCTGCCCCTTGGCTTTCATGAGGGAGCAAACCCACGCACCGGCTGCAGAGCAAGGCGGCATCATCCTCTCTAAATTTATGACTTCACCAGGAAGCCAATTCACCCACCAGGGTTCCTCACTCATTTATTAACACAATTTATATGTCCTGAGCAACTGCGTGTTCTAACGACGGAAACAGAGCTTGATTTTACGATGTGCAACATAAAAAAGAAACCAACCAAAAACCCAAACCAATAAAGCCCAGCCCAGCAGCACCAGGCTGTGGCTGAAGCATCTGCTGGATGGGGCCGTCAGGCAGGATGGAGGGGGAGGGCATCATTAGACACCATCAATTTAGACAGCGTGATGTGCAAAAACAAATCCTCCCCTTCCTAAATTCATCCTTGTTTGCTCAGCCAGGAAGCCCCCACATGTACCAAACTTTAATTAAAGCCAACAGAGCACCAGCAGGGGATACACTCGGACACAGCCACAGCGTGCTGCATCTTCCACTGAATGGAGAAAGGAGGCGAGGCATCTCAAGCCATCTATTTCCCAGTTATACCCACCCTCACCTGACCTATTACCGCCTCATTTTGTGTTTTAAGGACATAAGCTCTCCTGTGGATGCTCCTGCCAACCTCCAATATCATTCAAGAGAAGAAGGAGCCCTGCATGTCCACACCATCCTTCTCCCAGGGATCTGCCACTGCCCCATAAACCTCCCAAATATTTACAGACGAAGGTAAGAACCTAATATTGTGTGAACATTTACCCTAAACAAAACAAACCACTTGGAAACATGTGTTAATGGAAGCCATAAGGGACACTTAGTCATGCACAAATCAGGCGAAGCAGAACGGATAAATATGTAGTCTGAGAACTTTAGAACAAAGATTTGCGTCTCATATACTTTCTTTGCAGTGACGGATTGTTGAGCTTCATCCCAGCAGGTTTCCACCTCCATCCATGGAAACCAGCCACTTCCTCACCAGTTAACTGTCCTTTTTAATTTAACATACCCAGTGCTCAGCATCGATACTTGCTGTGAGGGTATCATACGTAGTTTAGAAAAAATAGTTGGTTTTCACCCTACTGCAGGCATTCTTGGTTTTGCCAGACGGCTGTGAACAGGTTGGAGAAAGACACCGAGAACTGAAAGCGATAGATGCAATGCAGGAGTAATATTAGCATCTGACCCACACACACTAAAAGATGTCAGGGCAGCAACAAGCCCTTTCCATGGCATCAGCCACCAACCACCTCCTGTGCGCTGGCCACGCAGAAGCAATCACCTGTGCCCAAAGGTTGGAAGCAAGACCAGGAGCACCCCTGCCCCTGCAGTCTCTCCACAGAATCCAGCTGAACCAGGCAGTGGAGCCAAGGGAAGCTGAAAATGTTACTTAATGGGTGGCAAGCACTAAATTGTGCAGTGTGAATACTGCGCTGCTGTAGTAAGGAGGATACAAATGGGGACTGGGATAGCAAGACCAAGAAAAGCACCAGAAAGACCCTGTTGCAACACCGTTACCCCCTGTGTGTCCTCCACCCATCAAAAGTGTTGGCTTTTTCCTTCAAACCATGGCTAGAAGAGGATCTCTGCTACAAAACCCCACAACAACCAAGCCCAACTCCTGATCCTGAGGTCCCCCAACAACAAAGATGTGGGCCAAACCACATAAGACTGCAGGTGCCTTCGAGTCAAGTTCAAAAGAAATTCTCTGATTTTTCAAAACTCTTCCTTTCTGGTGTCCTCGTGCTTTGGAGCTGGCCCTGGTTATGCTGTGGAGGTGCCTGGAGGCAAAGCCTTCAGGAGGATGGGACCCTTCCAGGGTAAGACAGTCAATTCTGATTTTTCAGACCACACCACCACCACCATTTGTGGAGAAGGAAGCTGGAGGGGAGCAGCAATCACCGCAGCCACCCTTGTTCCCAGCGCTCTCCTCACCTCCTGCCTCCTTAATAACGGATGCCAACAGCCCTTGGCCGTCTGTCTGCCTGCAGAAAAGGAGCTGATCTGCTCTTCAGCAACCAGTAACATTCTGTCTTCTCACCTTCTTTGTCTCCTGACATTGCTTGGGATTTTTCTGTTTGTTGGTGGTGGGTAAGCTGCTTCCAGCTGCTCATAGGAATGAGCGAGAGGTGCAAGAGGACCGGCATCCTCCCAAAGCCCAAGCTGCCACGACATCCCACCACCAGCCCCATTCTGCAGTGGGGCTCAAGCTTTGAGCATAAGCATGGGTTTACCCTCCTCTTCCTCCCTGCTCACACAGGGCAGTGACTGAGCCCCCCCAGAGGTTCAAGGAGAGGAAGGAGAAGAGATGTCCAGGGGATACTTTCACTGCCCCACATTGGCTGTTCACAGTGAGCACCCCGAGGTTTGAAGGACCGCTGCGCCAGCATCACCTTGAGTACAGCTCCCAGAGGTCTCAAATACCCAAATATCCTCCATCATCTCCCTGGTCCTTTCCCCAGAAGCAGGATTTGTGTCTGGTTACGTGACGTCCTGGCTGAACTGCAAGATCTGTTTTCATCTTCATAAATTCGGCACCGTTACAGACGCCGTGATGGCAGCGATGGCGTAAAACAAACAGGAGCAAATCGGAGCTACTAAAGCATTTTGCCCCTCTCCAGATTTGCTGTCAAGGTTCACTAGGGCACAAACCCACATTTTCAGCCTCAAGATTGTTCAAGCGTGAACTTCAAAGCTGCCACAGTTTTTAATTAAACATCCATCTGAGCATAAATTCATGCTCCTAATTACTCTCAAAATGCTATATCAACTATCAACTAACTTGCTAATGTCAAGCATCAAGACTAATTTCTGCGAATGAGGCAGGCACCACAAGTGTTGGTTTTTTTTTCAAAGGTTGTGGTCCTCACACTCCATAAAGCCTGATGGACCAGCACACGATGGGAACATTGGTAAACGCCTTTGAACATCAGTTGATGCACTCAAGCATTAGATTTACTAAATAAATAAACCCTGGCCTCAGTATCAGCGGAAACTGCATACTGTGGCCCAAAATTCAAGCCCACGTTTTAAAGACAGAAAGATGATGATTGATGGTTGCTTTTTAAAATTTTGCTCACACAAGCACAGATTCCGCCTGTGAGCGAAACCTGCAATTTCTGTCCCCAGAAACGTATCCCATTGAATCACAGAATCTCAGGGATTGGAAGGGACCTTGAAAGCTCATCCAGTCCAATCCCCCTGCTGGAGCAGGAACACCTAGAGCAGGTCACACAGGAACATGTCAAGGCAGGTTTTGAATGTCTCCAGAGAAGGAGACTCCACAACCTCCCTGGGCAGCCCCTTCCAGTGTTCAGTCACCCTCACTGTGAAGAAGTTTTTTCTCATATTTAAGTGGAACCTCCTCTGTTCCAGCTTGCACCCATTGCCCCTTGTCCTATCACTGGATGTCACTGAGAAGAGCCTGGCTCCATCCTCCTGACACTCACCCTTTACAGATTTATAAACATTAATAAGGTCACCACACTTAACTTTACGTCAGCAAAATACGTGACCCACCACCTGCTGCAACCAGTGGGACACAACCAGAATTGTCCCTCTTTTGAGAGAGGCAGAGCTCCCATTTCTTCCAGCCGGGCAGAGCATCTTCTCTTAAACCTCCCAACCAGGGCATCCAGCCTCCAACGCCCCCCATGCAAACCTAACCCCCCCAAATAGCAGACATTTAATGGACTAACTCTGTTGTAGGTCTGATGCTTTAAAGCAAAATACTCGGGGATCCAGCCATTTTGCAATGCAAAACACGAGCCACATAACAAGTAGGTATTAAGTAAAGTGGGATTAAGGTGTTCTGGCAAGGCAGAACCTGCAGAAATTTCCACATGAACAGCCTCGCTGGGACCAGACCACAACACCACCCCTCCCTGCTGAGAAAGAATATACCAAGGAACACTCCATTTCATACAGAAATCTCAGTAAACTCAGACAAATATCAAAAAGTCTCACAGAAGTCTGAATATTACCACTTCGGCACAACAGAAGCCTCCCAACTGATGCTTTTTAATTTTTTTTTTTAGGTTTTTTGGCCAGGTGAGAAATCATCTGTTCGTTTTTCTACATCACCACGTCATTTTCAGTATGTGCTAGCTGTTAGCTCCAACAAACTTCTTGTCAAGCCCTTCCTCTGCACACACACCATCAAGGTGCTCACTGGCGAGTCTCGTCTCCTCTAGACCCTGTGTCTGCATCCAAGCCCTTCCAAAGTGGAGCTCTCCTGAGAGATGACCCAGAACTTCACACAGGTGCCTGGTCCAGGTCCTGCCAGTTCCCTGTTTTCCCATAGGTCAAGGCAATTCAGGGACTCAGTCCAAGACTTATTTTTTTTTAGCATGAAGGCACTTCAGCACTAACTCACATAAATTGCATGCAGTTTTTCCTGGGAGAAGGAACTTTGCTTTCCAACAGGAGTCATGCATCCAGACCACCATCCTGCAGTAAATTAGACCATTCTGTAGCACCCAGTGCAATTTCTTCTCAGCTTTTACAGAGTCTAGGCACGTTGATGTACTTTGTTTCCCACTAAAAACAATCTTGAGGGTGTCAAAAAAAAAACAACCCAAAACAACCCTCTGACTGGTTTAAGGAGCTAAAATACTCATTGATGGAAAATCAGGCTTGCCCTAGTGTGAAAATTCAGCAATATCAAAAAGAAGCTGTTTTTATAAATGATGTACTCTAGCTTTGCACTTGGTTTACACATCTCTTCAAACATACCTGAAGTAAATCTATCTTCTCTGGGAGGATGATTAAATCTATCTTCTCTGGGAGGATGATTAAAATATCAGGTCAGCACAAGAGAAAGTGAACGTTGTAACAGGATGGGGAAAAAATGTTTATTTTAACAAAGAGTAAAACATCTCTTTGATTAAAACCCAGTGATCATGGGCCAAACCTTATTGTTCCAGCCTGCACTGAACCCCCAGCTCCTGGTAGAGGGATTTCAAGTCAGTGGGGACTCAGGACAACCATGGGGACCAGGCCCTCACCCTTGCCAGGGACAGGACTCAGTGCCACCTCGTTACCTTTGGGCCAAAAGCTGCAGCAAAACCTCTGCCTCCCTGCAGCAGGAGCTTGTGCTGCTCCTTTTGAGAGAACAGCATGATCACAGCAGTGGCGCGTTTCCCTCCACCAGCACAGCCTTCCACCTCTCTCCATCATCTCTTGGCTTCACTTTGCAAGAGCCTCAGAGCCACTCCAAGGCACTAAAGGCCACAACTGACATGATGCAGTTCCTTTCCACTTTGGGGCAAACTCTATCTGCTTCTACCTAAAACACCCTCTGTTCCCCCCAGGTTTGAACACACACTCTGCCACCAGCATCCTCCCATATACACAACATCCCAGAAACTCCAGCGCTTTGACACCAAAAATGGAAAAATCTACGGAAGAGACAAAAAGGTGGATCTTTTTGACATCTCATCTGCCGACCAGTTGAGGTTTCCAGAGTTGCTCCTCTGTTCTCCTGAGCTCTCCTGCAGAAAGCTGGTTCCTCGCTCAAACACATCTCTTTCCCTTAGGGTGTTTTCAGTGAGCAGAAGACCTTCACTGAGCAGGACAAGCCCAAGTTTCACTTGTGGCCAGTCCTCCCTCACATCTGTCATTTTAAGAAGTAAAACCCTGGAAAACATTTCAAAAAACCTCAGAGAGAAACAAAAATGAATAGAGTGGATTATTTTATTGGGGTTCTTTTTGGTTCTCCTCAGCTGGGTGCTTTTATTAACACTTCAGTTCAGACTGAACAACCAGAGCTTCCCCTTGGAAAGGCATAAATCCTCTCCCAGCACAGACGTCTCTAATTGCACGGGGCCAAGCTCACGCTCTGTGTTGACCGAACAAAGCCGACCTTTGGACTGAAATATTTCTAATCCTCTGTATCAATCCCAGCTCTGATCAGGGCTGTGCAGCTGGGAGAGCTGCAATTCCATTACTGCAGCTCCACAATGGGTCTGACATTAAGTAAAGAAGGCAGGATTATTAGATTAACAAGCTAAATTGTTATATTAGCATATTATCCATCTCCAGGACTAACACGCTCTATAGAGTATAGGTGAAGAGGACTACAATCCTATATTCCCTTATATATAAGGGGAATGCATCCCTTACACCAATGCTCATGCTTATGCCATCCCCTGGTCCCTCTTGTAGTACAAAAGAGGCTGGAAACAACCCTAAGCCCTCCTCCAGCTCAGAAAGAACTGAGAGGTTTCCCTCTTCCACGGATAAAACCACCAGCGTAAAGGTCCTAAATTGGCACCAGAGATCCCAAATCCTGCCAGAACTTTCTGTGGGCAGTTCCTCCAGATGAGGCTCGCACTCCTTCCAATTCCCACCCAGGGAAAAATCACTGGTCAGAAAGTGCATCTTCCCCTCCCTAAGGCACTGCCCCCATCCACCAGCAGCAAACTGGCCATGGCGGGGTCACAGATCACACTCACACAAAGGATGTATTTTTGACCCAAAACGTTTGCAGCTGCAGGTTTTGAAGAGCTGCACTTCACGGTCACAGGAAACCTTTTGGCAGACCAGATTTCAAGATGTTGCTGCATCTGGCAGGGCTTTCCCAGAACTCAGGAGCATCCTGAAGGGCTGCCAAAGCCTCAGCAAGAGCAGGTCTCGGCTGGAAGGTGAGGGGATCAGCATGGAGCAAGCAGAGATAAGAGATCAACATCAGACCGCAAATACACCAGAAGTGGATTCAAGGAGCAACCTATGGAAACCTGTGGCACCAAAAGACTAAAGAGAGATGTTCCTGAGAAAAAACAATGTATAAAAATAAATAAGAAGATGCACAGTGCCTTAGGAAAATATCCCCAGAGCTGCTTCCACACTGAAGGCACTGGGATTCAAAGGCAGACCAGTGGGATGAAGGAGGAAAGGGATGCCATGAGTTATCCCTGGACCACTTGCCATTTTCCCAGGCCCTCCAGGAGCTCTGTTCTTTGCTTTGGCACCCCCAGCATAGGCAGGTTGGACATGGCAGCTCTCAGCATGGGGACGATCCGCAGAATGCCCTGCCAAGGTGGGCAGCCCATGGCCTGCAGCCCCCAGGAGCAGGGATGGCAGCGGCTGGTCCCTGGGGATGCTCCTTTCTCCCTCCTCCTCCCAGCACAGCCCACCCCCCTCTTTGCCCCCGGCTCCTCTGCTTCCCTGCAAAGTGCACATTTTTTGCAGCTCAAAGAAGGCAGCACAGTCTGTTCCCAATAACATTAGTTCATGACAGCCATGTTATTACCACCCTTTAACACCCCCACTGTGCTTCTGTTTCACATCACTGCCTATTCAACACTGCAGAATTCATAACTAAAATTAAATCTCCCTTTTGGAGACCCACAAGGCACCCTTTCACACCGGCCACCTCTCCCACAGCAGCAGCAGCAAGTTTCATAGAATCATAGAATGGTCACAGTTGGAAGGGACCTTAAAGATCATCAAGTTCCAAACCCCTGCCCTGGGCAGGGACACCTCCCACCAGACCAGGTTGCTCAAAGCCCCATCCAGCTTGGCCTTAAACACCTCCAGGGATGGGGAGTCTATAGCTTCTCCGGGCAACCTATTCCAGCACCTCACCAGGTTTCTCCAGTGCCAGTTTTCTCTTTCCAGTGGGAAGCACCGAGATGTGGAGGAAACGGTGCTGCCCACGTGGAACCATCTGGAACCATCTTTATGCTGGAACCATCCAGTCCTCTAAAGGGGGACACTTGGGTCTCAAAGGTGGCCCAAAAAAGACACAGTCTCCTCCAACGAGCCAGGCTATCCCACCGGCTGAGACCTTCCTTCATGACTGCAGAGGGACTTTTTGCAAGGACATGTAGTGACAGGACAAGGGGTAACGGCTTCAAACTGAAAGAGGGGAGATTTACATTAGATATTAGAAAGAAATTTTTCACTGTGAGGGTGGTGAGACACTTGCCTGGGTTGCCCAGAGAAGCTGTGGAAGTATTCGAGGCCAGGCTGGACAGGGCTTTGAGCAACCTGGTCTGATGGAAAATACCCCTGCCCATGGAATTGGATGATCTTTCAGGTCCCTTCCAATCCAAACCATTCTATGTTTCTGTGATCCTCACTGCTGACATATCGCTGGGGACCACCACAAACCTGGCTGGGCAGGTCTGGGCTGCAGTGTGTAGCTTTTGCATCTGCAAAAACCACTGGTTTTGACGTTCAACTCAATCCCACGATGAGCCCACCAGCTCCAGGGCACCAGTTCCCATCGCTGGGGAAGCTGGCTCTGAGCAAGATACAGGAATGGACTTCCCATAGCACTAGGGAGGCTCTGTAAGCCTCCCTGTAATCAGCAGGGCTGCTCATGGCCTTGGACCATCTGCTTCACAATGGGAGCAAGCTGATGTGTCCAGAGCTTTGCAGCAGCTGGGGGCACCAGCAAGGTCTCCACCACGCTACGTGCTTGGGCAGGACTGCTGCTATTTCTTCTGTATTTGTAGAAGAAAAAAACCCAAACCACCAGTCCCTTCAAAACAGATTGCTCCTAACATGCTCCCTGCTGCAGGGCAGGCAGGGCTTAATACCTGCAAATGTGTGCTGCCATGGCAATTCATCCCAGAAGAGCAGGCAGACATAGGTACCCCTCAGTCTCCTCCAGCTTTTGGTAGCCCATTTACCCGTGCCACCCATTAAACAGCAGCATTTCATCACCTGAAGCTTCCCCTGCTCTTTAATCCATGCCTCAAAACAGTGACTGTCTTGCAAACCACAGCTGAGCTAAAAAAATGGCGCTTGTGGAAACACCACCACACATGCTGATGGAAACGTGGTGTCTTGAGACACCTCTTCAGTGCCATCTGCTTGACTTCGGCTCGAGCTTCATAGTAGCAAGATCCAATTTTGGAGGTGGCATGTGAAACACAAGGTGGTTGATTCAACCAACAAACATCCAGGGAGAAGCACCTCCCGTGAACTCAAGTGGCTCAGCGTCCCCTCCGGCGGCGGGGATGGGTGGCACGGGTGGCAGGAGACAGCCACGGGGGAGAGCCAGGTAGCACGGAGGCATCTGTTACCTAAAGCTGACTGAGATATTTTTATTTTATATTTCTGTCCCTGTGTAAAGAAAACTGAGTATGAAGGAAAGCCCAAATCTATTCTTGGTGATTTCCCAACCGTCTAATCCAGGAAATTCAACCCTATGGCTGTCAGAGTTTTCCCATGAAGGGCTTCCATTGCATTGCATTGCATTGCCAATGGCATAAAACCACCATGTCCATGTCCAAGCTGACCGAGCAGCCCAGCCTGCTTGCCCAGTCCAAGTTTTCCCCATTCCCTCAGTATTTCTCTTAGCTCACATCACAACTACCTATGCTGCCCCACATCCCCCCATGGCCCTATGTTTCCCTGCAGACATGATGAACCAGGATGAGGTCCTGGTTCACCTGGGTCACCTCATCACCCTGGGATATCTCTGGATCTGACAACCAGACACTTCAGCAGCAGCTATCATGGCAGGTAAGTGAGACTCTTGCCTCTTTCACCCCCATCTGCCCCACATCCCTCAGCTCACAGAATGGAGCCTGAACACAAACCTTCTGTGCACCAACCCTAATGCCCCAAATCCAGGAGAAATTTGGGCTGAACATCTGAGGTCCAGTCCCACAGCTGATAATGGCTAAGCCTGTGCAGCAGGAGCCAGGACTTCTGTCTGGGTCCAGAATCAGGGAGTTGCCAGAGTTGGAAGGGGCCTCTAGAGCTCATCCAGTCCAACTCCCCTGCTGAAACAAGACTGCCCACAGCACATCACTCCGGACTGCATCCAGGTGGGGTTAAAGGGGACTCCACACCCTCCCTGGGCAGCCTCTTCCAGGGCTCTGACATCCTCACCAGAAAGAAGATTTTTCTCATATTTGAACAGAACTTCTCGTGTTCCAGCTTGTGCCCATTGCCCCTCGACCTGTCACTGGGAACCTCTGGTTACCTTGAAGCAATTTCTAAGCAAGCCATCCTTACAACCCTTCCACTGCCTCCCTCTTTGAGGGCCTCCAGAGACTGAGAAGTGACATGGAGACCTTGGGTGAGTTCAGGTTTAACCACCTTCATTCCTGACCACGTGGCAAGACCGTCCAACGTCTGAGGCGACCCCGTACATTCAGGATTCACACATTCATCAGTCGTAAGCAAGACTCCAAGTCCCTGTCTGAGAGTGGTAGGAGTAACAAGAGCAAGCTGATAAAGGTACTTAGGGATCACGGGGCTTAAGATAAAATGCCACAGCTGCCAGAAGCTTTCACATACATCTCCTGGGTGACTTAGCTCTTGGTGTTGGGAAAATAAGCGTAAAAATTACTTAAGTAACCCCAAATCTAGCGCTACGGGGGGCTGAGGCGCTCCCCTAAGCCCAATGACTTTGCAACTCAAAGATCCTGCAGGCGCCACGGGCTGCACGTTTCTCTCTACGCCAGCCCAAATATCGATTTTAGACCTCGCGTACTCGATGGGCAGATGGGCATCACGCTCTCTTTTATCCAGAGTTGCCTCCAGGGTTTTTGTCTGCCCTGAGCAGCCTTAACAACTTGCTGTCCGTCCTGCCCGACTCCAAGTCACTTACTGTCAGCAGTCAATAAACATTTTGCAGTGCCCATGTTCTACTGATTTAAAAGGCTTTGACGTGCCTAGAGCAATCCTATGTGATATACATACTAATTCGGCTGTACATCAAGGCTTTCACGTTGTCCACTAACTTAGGCAAGTCAGGCACCGGGTAGCAAAATTTTAGAACACCTTGTCGGGAAAGGGAGCCCGAGAAGTGACACGTAGACACCTTTATCCTTCCATTTGCTTTACGGACGTCGCACATGCCCTCGCTGCTTTGTCTGGGATAAAGATGGGATTTCTGACTCTGCTGCCAAGCAGCCCCACCGTGGCTCACCTTCTAAGCCAGCCTCGCAGGTCGGGATCAACAGAGCTGATCAGGAGATTAAACTGCAAGTGCTCTCACAGCTCCTCGCTTCCCAAGCCTTCCCCCTCTCAAGCAAGAATTTCCTACCCTTACACCGGCTGGGTAAAGCTGTTTTTTTTATTATTATTAATGAATAAGGCGACCAAAACACTGCCTTCCTCAACAGACCTGCAAAATGGACCTCACCACACTCGAGGGCAACGCCAAGCTGCCCTTGGCTTGGCAGAGGACCCTCCTCTCCCAGGACGCCTCAGTGCTCACTGATCCTTGTTTCTCTGCAAAAAAGAAATCAAGAAACTAGGGTGCAAGGTCTCCTGTAGGAAAGGAGGGATCCCTAGAAGACCCCACAAAAAGCAGCAGATCTTCCTCCCCCAGCTCCAGCACACCATCCCCATCCAGCCTGGCAGCAGAGCCAAGGAGGAGGCTTTTAGCCAGAGGCTTGAAAGCAGGGAGGAGGAGGAGGGGGAGGAAGATTCGGGATTAGCAGGGGAAGGTTAAACCGGTAGCAGGGATTGCAGGGGAACAATGTGGCTCAGGAACCAGTGGGAGGAGGCTGGGAAGGAACGAGGAGCTTGGGAAGGAACGAGCAGCACTTGGGGGATGCAAGGGACCAGCCCAGCACCTCATGGTCACCATTTGGTAATTAAGGGACTCCAGCCACTGCCCAGCCGTGGTTATCAATGCAGGAGGGCCATCTAGCCATTAAAGATCCTATAGAGAGAGAAATAACACGGACAGACGCAGATCGATGCTGAGTTTAAAGGGACCGTCTGAAGGCTATGGATTTTAACCGGCTGTTATTTGCCAAAGTGAAACAAAGCAGAGGGGAGCAGGGGGGTGAAAAAAAGCTCTGAAAGCAGCCCGAAAAGCTGCCTGCAGGCAAGGCGCCTGCCGGAACGTGGGCAGCTCAGAGGCTGCCTGCAGCTTTGCAAGGAGAACACATATGGGCAGGGGGTGATGGCCTTTTATTCCACTGGATAAAGATCTTAGGGGAAACCTGAAAGGCTGGGCGTAAAACCTCAGCCACAGAGAAGCCAGACCTTGTAGGGACCACGCCACGCTGTTGGCACCCCTCAGGAAGGACTCGGGGCCATGCACCACACCAGATCGCAGGAGGAACCCCCAATTTCAGCTGTACTGAAAGAAAGGAATCAATAGGGTAGTGCTTTATAAGCATCCCTCTGGACCGGGTGGTTTCCTGCTCCCACCTAAAGGCAGCTCAGGCCACCTACTCCCCCCATCCCTGATGGCCAGGACATTGTGCCAACCCTCTAGGGCCACACTGTGGGGTTTTAACTCTTTCCCAGTGGGATCAGCGCTGGCTAAACCACTAAAAGCCGTTGAATATGTCACAGGCAGATCCGTATTAAAAATTTGAGATCTTTCCCAGCAGTGAGAACTGGCAGCAGGGCAGGACTGCAGTTTGGTTTGTTTGCTGCTTGGCATTCCAGGGTCTGGGCATCTGTAAGGGAGTGGATACAGGCAGCACAGAAAGGGAACAGGGAAAGAGCCCCCTGCTTTTTGCTAGGGAGGAAGAAAAGAAAAAGAAAAAAACCAAAAACACAACCCAAACAAACCCTGCCAACTCGCCCGCTCCTTCAAACAGCCACGGCCGGGGATAAGTTTTAGTACACTCCACAGGATGTATAAATTCCCTTTATGTTAGAGCCTTGATTAAGTTAAGGTTAATTTTTAAGTACGCTCCAGAGCCTTAAACTCCAAGGCAGGCAGGAGGGAGGGGAGGGAGGAGTGCTGATTTCCCAGGAAGCCGGGCCACAGCCCAGCTAGAGCAGCTGGGTGCTATTCCTGGATCCCCACCAACTGCACTCGACCTTGGGCTGGAAATCG